>CM060352.1:122310660-122464388 GCA_030545235.1 Helianthus tuberosus
TTGATCGTTGTGATCTTCATATTTCTGTACTGATCTTGTTTAAGATCAACTGATATTTCATCTGTTGATCGATCTGATTATTATTCTTGTTATTATAGATCTTACAATTGTAAGATCTAGGGTTTGGTTGGGAGATTTTCTACGTTGGTTGAATTAATAAAGATTTTGTCATCGTTTTCGTCGCTAAATCTGGTGTTCAATATCATCTTCTTATATTTTTACATGGTATCAGAGCCATGTTGAGCTCTTGAGTCTAGATCTGGGTTTTCCGCTGTTAGATCTAGGGTTAGATCTGGTTTATTGAAGTTTTTTTGGTGGATTTGTGCTCTTATCTTCTCGAAGAACATTTTGGTTCTTGTCTTGGGAAGTGTGTTGATCAAGATCTGGTTCGATCAAAAACCCTAGTTAAGGTTTGGTGGATACTGCTGAGATTTCTCGTTGTTGTTGAACATTTATACCTTGTGTCGGTCTCTTTCAGAGCAAACTGACCAGGTTATTGATTGGTTTTTTTTATCTATGGCGTGTAACCCTTGAAGGTAACAGTTCAGATCTACCTGGAAGGAGTTAAACGCTGTTGTGAGATCTTTCTTTTCCTTGTCTTTTATTTTCCCGATTCACTAGACAGTTGTGTCTAGGCATTTATTGTTACCAGGCTAGTTGGACCGACCTTGATCTAGTGTATGTGATTAGTGGTTGCATTATTCTGTCCATCTTGATTGTTTGTTCTGTGTATATGTTTTTCTGTGATTATTATCATGGGAGATGGTGGTGGTACCTCTCAGACCTTGATTAGTAAACTTGATTTTTGGGATCCATTGTATTTACACCCTAGTTATTCAAGTAGTCTTACTATTGTTAGTATTAAATTGAAAGGTACTGAAACTATAAAGTCTTGTCTAGTGCTAGGAAACTTGCTTTAGAAGCTAAGAATAAGTTTGGTTTCACTGATTAAATGTGAAAAGTCTACTGATGATCCTTTGTTAAGTAGTCAGTAGGATAGATGTAATTATGTTGTGTTAACTTGGTTGTTAAATTTTGTGTCTGAGGAATTATATTTAGGACAAGTGTTTTGAAAACTTGCTTCTGAGGTGTTGACTGATTTAAAAAAAAATATTTGATAAGGTGGATGGTCTGTTGTTTATGATTTGTATAAGAAATTAACTGTGTCTCTCAAAATGGCGGTTTTGTTTGATAATATTATCATAAATTGACTACAATGTGGAAGCAGTTTGATGCAATACTTCAACTGCCTTCATATTCCTATCAGGCTGCAAAAGAATATAATGATTTTACAACCCTAAAAAAATTAATGCATTTTCTTATGGGTCTTGACGATATTTATCAACATGTGGTAACAAATTTGTTAATAAGAGAACCATTTACATCTGTGTAAGGCTGCTTTTGCTATCATTTCTAGAGAAGAGTCACATACAATTGCTAGTGCGGGGCAAAAAGTGTGACACCTAGGTCACTGCGACCATCAAACAAATACCAAACCAATTAAATAATGTATTTCATACTTGGGATTTGTAAAAATATGTGTATCATTTGCACATATCAATTCTTGTTCGATTTCAAGCTCTAAATCGCTTTCTGGAAGGTTATACGCGATCTGATGCGTAAATATAACCAGTTTAATGCAACAAACACTCCGGAATAGTGACATATAATTAACATACCTTAAATAACCTTTACATAACTTAGAAATAAGTTTTGAAGGCTTTGGTAAGGCAAAAAACTAGTTAATTCGCTTACAGGGACTAAACTTGACAAACTACGAAAGTATGCCAATTTGAACTGTAACGAACATTCCGGAACATGACCATAAGTTAAACATACCATAAATATCCTCTACACAGCTTAGAAATAGGATTTGAGGTGTTCGGTATGCTAAAATAAACTTTTGGGTCATTCAGGGACTAAAAGTGTCCAAAAGTGCACAAGTTTGCATTTTCGCGCATAACTTACGTTCTGAATACATCCGGACATCCAAAAGTTTATGTAAGCACTAAAATATTTTATTTTAGTGTTTGGCTTGAGAAAAATCCATTTGTCACGCATTTTGGATCGTTTTTCGCGCTTATGCGCATTCCGTCGTAATTAAGCGAACATCGCGTTCGTACGACCAAACGAACCAACATCCGAGATATTTTTGAGCATGTTTTGAGTTCCCTATACTTTAAATTCATTTTAGAGCATTGAAATGAGGTTAACGGGGTTCAAACGCATCGAAAATAGCTTAAACGGGCTGCAGGGACCATTTCTGCCATTTTTGAAACTTTGCTGAAACTGGTAGGCAGTGGCGTAGCGCGAGACATCATGCCTAGGCAGTGGCGCTACGCGACTGCCTAACCTGGACAGAAACATCGAATCTGGTCCGTTTTCACTTTCGCACATGGTTTTGGCAATACCATGGGCTCAAATGGTTTTGTAATACCACTATCTTGTGGTGTATGGCCAAGATCAAAGCACGGTTAACGAGGAACGATCTTAACGGCTCTACGAATCCTATAAATACCCAACCCAACCCATTGCAAAACCCACTTGAATTCTGAGTTTGTTCTCTAAGTTGGGGTGTTTTATCACTTCATACCTGAGAATACTCGGAAGTTCAATCTTGCAGGGACCCTGGGTAAGTATTCTTTCGTTCTTTTATTGCTTTTCGAGTCTGAAAGTCAAACTTTGTTTGACTTTCTGCATTGACCAGTTATGGCCAATGCGAAGTTCGTTTGAACTTCGCAACGTGATTGTAATCACGATGGTTATAGTCCCTTGGGACTATGCCTACTGATTACCACGTTGTCTAGGGTCGTAAGGGTAAGCGATCTAATAAATCGCTTATACCTTCGAACCCGACCCATTTGGTCGATCATTAAGATCCGACCAAATACATTAGGTGACCATAGTAGGTAGGGAATAACCTTCCGAGGTTATACCTTATGGTCACATCGGTTAAGTAGTTGTATGATAGGTAGTTTATATGCCTTAGGTAAATTACCAGAATACCCTTTTCATGTATAATTGGTAATTAAGCATATGTAACCTAAAATTTTGTCACATAACTGATTATGTAACATGTTTAGGCATATAACACTTGTCATAGGGCTAGTTAGACATCTCGAGTGCGCTTTTGCGCGCACGACGCGTTAAAGTAGCGTAAGCTACCTTAATGGGTCGCGATGGGTCGAAAGCAATTATGTTAGGTTTCATTTAGTATGTAGGCTTTGTTAAACCATATGACACGAGTCTCTATACTCGTTTGGTTTACGAACCCTCATCCTATCCGATCCTTAGATTTAGGTCCGGTTTATTAACGTAGTTACCCATATTAGGTGCCGATTGATTCCGTGCTCCCTCTAGCTTTGCTTGGTTGTTGTTCAAGACCTCTAAGCATTCTCAGGCGAGTACATTATTCCCCTATTTTACTGCTTTCAATTGTTTTGGGGTGATTCATATGTGCTAAATGTTTTCCAGGTTTAAACGATGGTTTCACAAACGATTTTCGATGTTAAAACGATGGTTTCACAAACGATTTCAATAAAGTGAACAAACTTGTTGGTTGTGTTTACATAACAAATGACATTCATTAGCAATGATCAAGCCGACCAGTATTAGGTTATGGTACCATAGGATCTGACAAATCCCGTTATCTTACTGCACCCGTGGTTATGTGTGGGGGTGGTGGGTAGCGACTGAATCTGTAAATTGTTAATCTACCCTTTGGTAAGGGTTTATTAATGCGAGTTGTTAATCTATCCTTTGGTAAGGGTTTATTAATGCGAAAGCGAGTCACGAAGGTTTGAATGTTATTAGCGAGACGACCATATAAGTAGTTTCACGACCTAAAACGAATTAAGCGATTTGGGTAAACGATTGGTTTTCACGCGATGTTTTAACGATTTGGGTAAACGATTGGTTTTCACGCGATGTTTTAACGATTTGGGTAAACGATTGGTTTTCACGCGATGTATTAACGAGTTAAACGATTTGGTTAAACGATAGGCTTCAAAGCGATATATGATTGGTTTTTGGTTAAGTGTTTAGATAACGGGACGAGTGTAATGTGATGAAAGCATGGTGGATACACCGCTGGTACTTCGTATATATAAGTGATTTCATCATATTACATACCGTGGCGTTATTTAGTTCACTTGGGTAAACGATGTCACACAAACGAGGTTTTCGATATGCTATAAACTATACGAGTTTTTAACGAGATTTATTAACGAGTTTTATTAACGATTTATTACGAAATGTTTTACGATTTGCTTTACTAAAACAAATGTTTTTTGGTTAAGAGTCATGGCTACGAAGTTTTATAAACTATAACCCGCTTGATTTGAGTTGGTTAACTAAGTTGCAATATTGTACTCTTTTCAAAACAAGGTTTTTAATAAAGTATTGCAACATCTAAACTAGCCATGATTTCGACACTCCTACAAAACTTATGTACTCGCCGGCATTTCTTTGCTGACCTCGTTTTTACATATGTTTCAGGTATTGTTGATTGATATCGATTGATAGGATGCATGCTCACATAGGACTGGACGAGGCCTTAGTGACTCAATAACAATGATAGACTATGTTTAAATTGTGTATTTAGATTTCCAGACAATGTAAACATTCAATATTCAATAAAACAAAACACTTTTTGTATCCATGGTTATGAAACAATGATTCTGTTGCAACACGCCCCGATGTTTCCGCCGCGCTTTGTTGTTTTACGCGGTCGGGGTGTGACAGAAAAATTGGTATCAGAGCCAATGGTTATAGGGAATTAGGTTATTAGTAATGCTTTGACCTAGTCTATAACCTTCCTAGGACCCTAACGCGAGTTTACTTGTGTTTAGTCATAAAACAATACCGTCACCTATCCTTAGGCGACGACCACAACAAGAACACAAATTTCAAAACCGCTTTGAAAACTAATCATCTGTTCTTGGATGATTGATTACTAGGTTTTGAACCCTCTAAGTTTTCAAAAATCTCGTCAAAGTTTGGGTCTAAATAATGTGAACACGTGCAAACTGGAAGGGTGAATGCCTGTATTCTGGGTTTTCTGTCTAGGCAAGCACTTCGTATATATCTCATCAGACGCGAGACCAGTTGTGCTTACCTGGGAATTCTTGGGATGAGTGTTCACTTATAGGCGAGCATGTCTTCAGTGATACATTAATATGACCAGTTTACTTTGATTAATCACCATCTCATTTGTTTGCCTTAGGTAACAAACAAATGATCGCCTTCCTCGTGTTTTGACGATACCTCTTTTGTTTTCCTAAATTTCAACCTCACTCGACTCCCTTGTTTCCTTGTCAGACAATGCCTCCTCGACGCGATGCTCGAACTGATGCTCGGACTTTTACTATTGAAGAACTCGCAGCCCTGATCTCTCAGCAGGTGGCTGCTGTGCTTCCCGGGGTTGTAACCCAAGTCCACGAGATATACAGCAACGACAATAATAACAACAACAATAACGTACAGTGCAAATTCAAGGATTTCAATTCTGTGAAGCCGCTTAAGTTTTCTGGGTCGCAAGGAGCAACTGCGCTCCTACAGTGGTTTGAGAGTATCGAGAGCACATTCAGGCATGTGCAGTGTAAGGATGCGCGTAAGGTTAAATTTGCTTCGAGTGTGTTTGAAAAGCGAGCGCTTACTTGGTGGAATGGTGTTATGCGCGATAGGGGTGCCGAAGTGGCATTGGCACAAACATGGGCAGAGCTTCGGGCTCTCATGATGAAGGAGTTTTGTCCCCGTCACGAGATTCAAGTTTTGGAACGAGAGTTTGATGACTTAAAGCAAGATGGGGCTGAACACCGTGCGTACACGGATCGTTTTGAAGAACTCAGTCTATTGTGTCCCACCATGGTTACCCCTTTGGAGAAAGCAATCGAGAGGTATATCGATGGTTTACCCGATTCTATTCTTGATATTTTGATCGGTGTTAATCCTACTAACCTTCGTCAAGCAATCGAGTTGTCTACTACCCTGACTGAGTCTCAAGTCAGGAAGGGTAAACTCACCCGCAAGGGTGATTAAAAGAAGGCGACTGATTCTGGTAAGGACAAGAAAAATGGTGAGGAAGGTGAGACTTCAAAGAAATCAAAGAAGCGGAAGGGTGCCCAAAATTTTGCTGTTACAGCACAGACTGCTCAGAACTTGCAGAACCCACCGGCTCAGCCACCTGCAAAGAAGGCATATGCTGGTACCGCACCACATTGTGCCCGTTGCAACGGTCATCACGTTGCACAACAAGATTGCAAGAAATGCACAACGTGTGGTAGACTTGGGCATTTGGCCAATGTTTGTCGTCTGGGACAAAATCAGGCTGCTCAGGTTCAAGCTCCGGTTCAAGGGAATGCTGCGAGATTCCCACTGGGTTCATGTTTCAACTGCGGAGAGATTGGTCACTTCCACCATAACTGTCCGAGACTGGTGAATGCAAATGCTAACGCAAACCCGAATGCGAACGTCAACGTCAATGTGAATCCAGCACGTGGTCGAGTGTTTAACATCAATGAGGCAATCAATGATGAAGGATTGAACAATTAGTATTTTGTAATTCCTCTGGTTGTTATCTTGTAACATTTAAAGACAATGCGGTTGTTATATAAATAAAAATTTGTGGTTTTTTTTAACTAATGCAATTGTATGAATGTTTGATCCAACCTTATGATGTCAACACAAAGACAAACTACTCGTGTGGTTCTGTCATTTTTACGATCACTGGTGATCTCCCTAAGAACCTCAAACGCTTGTTTCTTTTAAATCAAAAGCCCAAAGTTATTTACGAAAAGGATATGTTGCTTTTCTAGCACATGTCACCGAGGAGAAAAGCAAGAGCAAGAGTATTCAGGATATTCCGATTGCTCGGGATTATCCAGAGGTGTTTCCTGATGAACTGCCTGGTTTGCCTCCAGTTCGTCAAGTCTAGTTTCATTATGATCTTGTACCCAATACCAACCAAATTGCGAAAGCATCTTATCATCTTGCACCGTCCGAGATGCAAGAATTGTCAAAACAACTTCAAGAGTTGTCTGATAAAGGATTCACCCGTCCGAACTTTTCACCTTGGGGAACTCCTGTCCTCTTTGTGAAAAGAAAGATGGATCTTTTCGGATGTGTATCGATTATCGTAAGCTTGATAAGCTTACCATCAAGAATCGATATCCCCTACCTTAAATCAATGATCTCTCCGATCATCTGCAGGGTACTTCATGCTTTTCCAAGATCGATTTGCGTTTTGGGTATCATCAACTTCGTATTCTCGAAGAAGATATTCCCAAAATGGCTTTCTGCTTGAAGTATGGCCATTACAAGTTTACAGTCATGCCTTTTGGGTTGACAAATGCTCCAGCCATCTTCATGGACTTAATAAATAAAGTCTGCAAGCCTTATTTGGATCAGTTCGTCATTGTTGTTATTGATGACATCTTGATCTATTCATGTCCCGAGCCGACCACGATCAACACCTTCATTGACATCGGAGCCCTGATTGGATTCCTTGTACACCTTAATATGTACATTACAACTCAATTAGGACAAACTGAATTCCTTTTAAGATCTCCTTATCTTCATAGTTAGATTCTTGAAAATATTCAAAGTGCCAAATGAAATCCACGGATTGGATTCCTAGTATGCTTTAAATACCTGTGTCCAAAGATAACAAATTAAACGATTATACGATTAAACGATTATACTATTAAACGATTATGCGATTATGCGATTATGCGATTATGTGATTATGTGTTATGTGTTCTCCTCTATGTTTTTATGTGATCCGATTTTCAAATCCTCATAGAATCTTCCATATCTTCATATGAGGGATTCATAGTAGGATATTCGAAAGGTACTACCTTAAATCCTTATGGGCTTCTACGTGGTAGTTAAGACCCTTGGGTTATATAGTACCATTCCTTGATTCGAAGAGAGACCCTTGAGTGGTCTAGTTACAGATTGATTCAGATTCTGGTTAAGAGTGGCATGTGATGATACAGCTGAGAGAACCCTATGGAGGTCCAGTCACACTCATCACAGGATCATTCATGAGGTTTTCCCCTACACATTATCAAACGCACTGTGTGGACTATGCAAGGAAGTACGTAATTATGGATGCATACATAATTATGAAATTCAGTGTGCAGAAACCACAGTAAGATTTATTATGTGTAAGAACCGATAGCGACAACAATAACAAAATGAGAACGATGTAATGGAGGTACGGTGGACGCACCAATGACCCTTTATATACTTGTATATAAGTATCCCTCTTACATTGCAATCATGATGTTATTAAAGTTACTAGAAGTTCAAGAACTCCAACCAGTGTTGTTCGATCTTTTCAACTTCAAGTTTTCAAACTCTCACAAGTTTCTTCTAAATAAAATTTCGGGACGAAATTTCCTAAAGTAGGGGAGACTGTGACACCTAGGTCACTGCGACCATCAAACAAATACCAAACCAATGAAATATTGTATTTCATACTTGGGATTTGTAAAAATATGTGTATCATTTGCACATATCAATTCTTGTTCGATTTCAAGCTCTAAATCGCTTTCTAGAAGGTTATACGCGATCTGATGCGTAAATATAACCAGTTTAATGCAACAAACACTCCGGAATAGTGACATATAATTAACATACCTTAAATAACCTTTACATAACTTAGAAATAAGTTTTGAAGGCTTTGGTATGGCAAAAAACTAGTTAATTCGCTTACAGGGACTAAACTTGACAAACTACGAAAGTATGCCAATTTGAACTGTAACGAACATTCTAGAACATGACCATAAGTTAAACATACCATAAATATCCTCTACATAGCTTAGAAATAGGCTTTGAGGTGTTCGGTATGCTAAAATAAACTTTTGGGTCATTCAGGGACTAAAAGTGTCAAAAAGTGCACAAGTTTGCATTTTCGCGCATAACTTACGTTCTGAATACATCCGGACATCCAAAAATTTATGTAAGCACTAAAATATTTTATTTTAGTGTTTGGCTTGAGAAAAATCCATTCTTCACGCATTTTGGATCGTTTTTCGCGCTTATGCGCATTCCGTCGTAATTAAGCGAACATCGCGTTCGTACGACCAAACGAACCAACATCCGAGATATTTTTGAGCATGTTTTGAGTTCCCTATACTTTAACTTCATTTTAGAGCCTTGAAATGAGGTTAACGGGGTTCAAACGCATCGAAAATAGCTTAAACGGGATGCAGGGACCATTTCTGCCATTTTTGAAACTTTGCTGAAACTGGTAGGCAGTGGCGTAGCGCGAGCACATCATGCCTAGGCAGTGGTGCTACGCGACTGCCTAACCTGGACAGAAACATCGAATCTGGTCCGTTTTCACTTTCGCACATGGTTTTGGCAATACCATGGGCTCAAATGGTTTTGTAAAACCACTATCTTGTGGTGTATGGCCAAGATCAAAGCACGGTTAACGAGGAACGATCTTAACGGCTCTACGAATCCTATAAATACCCAACCCAACCCATTGCAAAACCCACTTGAATTCTGAGTTTGTTCTCTAAGTTGGGGTGTTTTATCACTTCATACCTGAGAATACTCGGAAGTTCAATCTTGCGGGGACCCTGGGTAAGTATTCTTTCGTTCTTTTATTGCTTTTCGAGTCTGAAAGTCAAACTTTGTTTGACTTTCTGCATTGACCAGTTATGGTTAATGCGAAGTTCGTTTGAACTTCGCAACGTGATTGTAATCACGATGGTTATAGTCCCTTGGGACTATGCCTACTGATTACCACGTTGTCTAGGGTCGTAAGGGTAAGCGATCTAATAAATCGCTTATACCTTCGAACCCGACCCATTTGGTCGATCATTAAGATCCGACCAAATACATTAGGTGACCATAGTAGGTAGGGAATAACCTTCCGAGGTTATACCTTATGGTCACATCGTTTAAGAAGTTGTATGATAGGTAGTTTATATGCCTTAGGTAAATTACCAGAATACCCTTTTCATGTATAATTGGTAATTAAGCATATGTAACCTAAACTTTTGTCACATAACTGATTATGTAACATGTTTAGGCATATAACACTTGTCATAGGGCTAGTTAGACATCTCGAGTGCGCTTTTGCGCGCACGACGCGTTAAAGTAGCGTAAGCTACCTTAATGGGTCGCGATGGGTCGAAAGCAATTATGTTAGGTTTCATTTAGTATGTAGGCTTTGTTAAACCATATGACACGAGTCTCTATACTCGTTTGGTTTACGAACCCTCATCCTATCCGATCCTTAGATTTAGGTCCGGTTTATTAACGTAGTTACCCATATTAGGTGCCGATTGATTCCGTGCTCCCTCTAGCTTTGCTTGGTTGTTGTTCAAGAACTCTAAGCATTCTCAGGCGAGTACATTATTCCCCTATTTTACTGCTTTCAATTGTTTTGGGGTGATTCATATGTGCTAAATGTTTTCAAGGTTTAAACGATGGTTTCACAAACGATTTTCGATGTTAAAACGATGGTTTCACAAACGATTTCAATAAAGTGAACAAACTTGTTGGTTGTGTTTACATATCAAATGACATTCATTAGCAATGATCAAGCCGACCAGTATTAGGTTATGGTACCATAGGATCTGACAAATCCCGTTATCTTACTGCACCCGTGGTTATGTGTGGGGGTGGTGGGTAGCGACTGAATCTGTAAATTGTTAATCTACCCTTTGGTAAGGGTTTATTAATGCGAGTTGTTAATCTATCCTTTGGTAAGGGTTTATTAATGCGAAAGCGAGTCACGAAGGTTTGAATGTTATTAGCGAGACGACCATATAAGTAGTTTCACGACCTAAAACGAATTAAGCGATTTGGGTAAACGATTGGTTTTCACGCGATGTTTTAACGATTTGGGTAAACGATTGGTTTTCACGGGATGTTTTAACGATTTGGGTAAACGATTGGTTTTCACGCGATGTATTAACGAGTTAAACGATTTGGTTAAACGATAGGCTTCAAAGCGATATACGATTGGTTTTTGGTTAAGTGTTTAGATAACGGGACGAGTGTAATGTGATGAAAGCATGGTGGATACGCCGTTGGTACTTCGTATATATAAGTGATTTCATCATATTACATACCGTGGCGTTATTTAGTTCACTTGGGTAAACGATGTCACACAAACGAGGTTTTCGATATGCTATAAACTATACGAGTTTTTAACGAGATTTATTAACGAGTTTTATTAACGATTTATTACGAAATGTTTTACGATTTTCTTTACTAAAACAAATGTTTTTGGGTTAAGAGTCATGGCTACGAAGTTTTATAAACTATAACCCGCTTGATTTGAGTTGGTTAATTAAGTTGCAATATTGTACTCTTTTCAAAACAAGGTTTTTAATAAAGTATTGCAACATCTAAACTAGCCATGATTTCGACACTCCTACAAAACTTATGTACTCGCCAGCATTTCTTTGCTGACCTCGTTTTTACATATGTTTCAGGTATTGTTGATTGATATCGATTGATAGGATGCATGCTCACATAGGACTGGACGAGGCCTTAGTGACTCAATAACAATGATAGACTATGTTTAAATTGTGTATTTAGATTTCTAGACAATGTAAACATTAAATATTCAATAAAACAAAACACTTTTTTATCCATGGTTATGAAACAATGATTCTGTTGCAACACGCCCCGATGTTTCCGCCGCGCTTTGTTGTTTTACGCGGTCGGGGTGTGACAAAAAGGGCAAAATGTAACTTTTGTGTCTAAGTTAAATCACATGGTTGATTCTAAAAAGAAAAATTTTAGAGAAGGTTTTAAGGTCCAAATCCTAAGTTGAAGTGTACAAATTGTTGTTGGGACTGAACCCTTCAAAGGAACAGTTGATAAAACCAAAGCTGGATCAGAACAGTAGATTAACAATAAGCAGTTGTTTGCATCAGATCTTTCCCCTTGGAAGTGATCCTTACATCTGATGACCTCAAGTACTGTCCTTTACAAACAACTGCTGATCACTAAAGATTGTTGAAGATAAAGCACTGATGCTCAATCTACTGATATGGTTCAAGTACTGCTGAAGATACAAAGCACTGCTGGAGTTATAACAGTGGAATGAAGAAGCAGTAGTTTAGTTTGTTCTTTGTATTAAAATTGTAATCAGTAGTTTAGTCAGCAGTGTTTGTATTGATTAGTGGTTATAGGTTGTTAGGAGGTTAGATGTCACTTTCATGGTGACGTCAGCCAAAAGATGCTCAGTGGTTTGTTCTGTACTATAAATAGAACAGTACCCTGTACTGTTCTATTAGCTCTCTTCATCACCAAGTCATTCTGTACGAACAATCACTGTGTGCTCAGGCTGAGGGGAGATTATGTGCATGCATGCATTGCGATTGATTATTGTAACAAATACAATCATTCGATTTCAATATAAACATGTTTGCTAAAACTTATTCTCTCATTGATTGTGTGTTGAAAGTTTGTTTCATTTAATTCCGCTGCATTTAACTCTGTTTCATGTTCATTATTATCAAACAAGCACAATCAAAAGAAACTCAGATCCTAACAATTGGTATCAGAGCTCGGACAGTCAAATTTGATCTAACAATCATTTTGACGTAAAAGTTCAGCTCAATTTCATTGATACTCTCGATTGTTCAGTTTTAGTTGTAAAACAGAGTAAGGTATAATCACTTACAAAGTTGATTATTCAGTGCCTGAAAAACAACTAGAATGATGTCACAATCACTAACACTAATAACGTTGGTTCTCTCTTCAAACCACCTATGTTTCTAGATCTGAATACAACATCTGGGAGCAAAGGATGAGTCACATCTTAGCTCAACAGAATACCGGATATTGGAAGTCGGTTATCTTTGGACCACATGTTCCAATGGTGCCAAGTGCTGAGGATCTAAAAGTCATGGTTCCTAAGAAAATTGAGAACTATACTGACCAGGATTTTCAGAAAATTGAACTAGATGCCAAGGCATTTAGCATCGTTGCATCTGAACTGCCAAATGAAATCTATGCTGGGCTGTTACACTGTAACAGTGCCAAGGAATTGTGGGATACACTTAAGGAACAGTTTGGGGGGACTGAAGAAGTGATTGAAAATAACAGGGAAATTTTAAACCAACAGTATGAAACATTTTGTCACATTAAGGGTGAATCATTAACACAACAGTTTGAGTGATTTAGTTGTCTCATGAGTGAACTCAAACTTGTTAAAGTTGAATTTCCTAATGCAACACAAAATAGTAGGTTTCTCAGGTCACTTCCTGAAAAATGGGACACAATTGCTTTTGTAACCAGGAATTATGTTGGGTTCAAAGATCTGACCCTAACCTAGCTTCATGGTAGACTCCTAACTTATGAAAGGGAGTTGAACCAAAAAAAGAAGTTACAAGAGTCTGGGAAAGTTGTCACACCCCCAAAATCCACAAGCGGAGTATCACCGCATGGAGGCGTGACTGACCAGGATCCAGCCACCAATCATATTGAACAACATACGTAAAATAAACTTAAAACCAAACACAATATAATTGGTGTTTCAAAACAAGTAAACCAAATTCAAGTTATCAGCGGAAGCAATAAGTGTAAAACCAAAACATAGTTCATAAGTTCATAAAGTTTAACATGGCACACAACGTCCATGTCCCACAACAACTCCTCCTGCTCGTGTAAGCTCCAGCTAGACATCTAACGACCTGCAAGGCATGTAACAACGAGTCAACAACAAACTTGAGCGAGTTCACAGTTGGTGTTCATTGTTAAGTTGTTTCAAAAACTATGAGTTTATTTGTAAGTCATAAGTTAACCAGTTTACCCTGTTTCCCAAACATATCCATAATCAGTGGGGGCTTCCCCATGTGATCCACTAGACCCGTATACCATATCGACCACTGACTAAAGTAAGTTGGTGCCCTGACATCAATGTCTATCATCATTGACTAGTACCCAGATCCATTAGTTCACGCCCGTCCTCTGCGGTACGGTGTGAGGCTTGTCAAACCTAAATTGCGCTATCTAACTAATGACCCGCTCGCCATTGGCCCGGCGATTAAGTCGATATAAAAAGGAGGGTCTTCATGATAGAAAGTTTTGGTCTAGTATCCATGTTGTCACCCTTCAGTAAAGAGGGTGTGTACGTAATCTCCAAACCAGGAGATTACGCAGGTTCCGATTAAATACTTATCACAGGTTGTCACCCTTTAATAAAGAGGGTGTGTAC
The DNA here is from genome assembly GCA_030545235.1 of Helianthus tuberosus. Taxonomy (NCBI): domain Eukaryota; kingdom Viridiplantae; phylum Streptophyta; class Magnoliopsida; order Asterales; family Asteraceae; genus Helianthus; species Helianthus tuberosus. The sequence goes on from CM060352.1 coordinate 122,324,858, forward strand.
GTGTTCCAAACCAGGAGATCACGCAGGTTTAGTTTCAATCCTTTACCCATTCCCAACCCTTGGGAAATCCAATGCCTTGTGGAAAGTGTGAACTCACCTCGGTTTGCTCGGTATGCTTAACTACTCGTTCAAAATCGATCATTCAAAGCCTATGTATTCACGTATACGAAAATCAGTCTATCATTATATTGGTCACATACATTCACAGTGTGCATCATAGAGGGGTCATGGTTAAACAGGTAGCAGTCACTTTAGCTTGTAAAACACATAATAGATGATTTACTGTACATACTATACAAATCGGATTTCCTATTCTTGATTAATAACAATAAACCTTTACAACACATGCAATCATTGAAACCTTCCTAACCTACTGTCCATGCGAAACTCTTCGGCGAAAGGGATGCTCGACGAAACCCCGTGTGACGAAACACTTAGTGTGTCGTTGAGCTGAAATGTGACGAAACCTTATAGGTTTCGTCGAGTTAGCATGTGACGAAACTACCTAGTTTTGTCGGCTCCTCAGTTTCGTCGTTAATATCAGATAATCACACAGGAACCCTAGCTGCCATCACCAGAACAATCATTAACCAATCATTCCATCAAATCAATCTAGTACATATGATAGCCAATGTTGGATCGTCGTGTGACCCTAACGAGTCAATCCGATGAGTTCAGCATCAAAAACAAAGGCGGAATCAATATAATTTATGTAAAATAGCTTGTTCCTTTCTAATTGTCTTCTTATTGATTGATTCTGAGCTTTTTTACAATTCTGATAACAATTTGGCAGCACCTCGACTCAGATACAATGACCTAATTCCCTTTCAAATGAAACCACAGCACACCTATATATAGTGGAACTAATTTCGCTTGAAGGTGGCACTGTCCATTTCATGCGGAATTAACATGTTAATTTTGCTTGAACTGGACATTGTCACTTTCAAGCGGAATTACCCACTTACACATGAACAAACCCTAATTTCTATCATGTTGTATGCTCGTTTATCCTATCTAGACATAAGACTTGATTAAGACGAAGTTAACAGACATTAGTGCACCAACAGAATCCCCCTTGGATGTTGACGAAGTCTTCGGTGTCAAGTCTTTAGTCTTGATCGGTTTTGACTGTCTTTCCAAATTGATTTGGCATTGTAAAAGCTTTCTTCAATAGTTATCTTCTTCAATCAACAGCTAGCATGAATCACAGAATCTGAATCTTTAATAACCTTCAAGCTCCCCCTTGAATGTAGATCCAGGAACTGCATCTGACTTTAAATCTTCAGACTCCCCCTATCAGTAGGCTGGGATTTTGCTTAGTTGCTTTCATAAACTCATACCTGTTACCTGCACAATCTCGACCTAAATATAAGATATATGACAATAACAGTTTCAATCCAAACTTACCATTCAATATCATTTGTTGTTTTGTCAGAATTAGAAATCCACTTAAGTATTCAGGTCCAAATTAATGACTCTGATTACTCAATTAGTCTACCAAGTCCAACTTAATGACCTTGGTTGATCTGAGACAATTCACACTGACATTTGTTCAACTTTTTCAAAAAAATTTCTGAAATTTACAAGTTTCAAATTAATGAACTTCCTTTAACTTTTCAACTTTCACAAACTTATATCATGTTAAGCTCACAACTCATCCTCCAGTTCAGAAACTTCCTGCATCTGCTTCAAATTGCGAATCTGAAGATCAGCTTACCACTTTGGTTTGTCGGAAAAAAAAAGCAAACATGTAAAATCTTTTTGGATTTTAATAAAGTTTCTAGACTTGAAATGAATTGAAAAAATAAAATGCAGTAAATGTAAACTATTTACAAACATATTTTTGGTGAGCGTGTTAGGGAATCATATCAGCTGTTCGACAAGTCACAAGTACCGTTAAGCTTTAATTTCATACACATAATTAAACAATTCACTTAGATTGTCGATATACTGATCCACTTAAATTTTCACACAAACTTCAATCTGTCAAGGATACGAATTAGATGAATTAAGAACTTAAACTTATTCATGTGTCCCACCTCTTGAATATACTCCCGTATCCAAATCTCAATATTTAGTCTTACAGGTGAATATACCACAGATGATATCTGTAAGGGGTTAAATTGCGAAGAACCGTGAGAGCTCAAGTCAGAACTTCCGTTCAGCAAAGAGATGACGGCTTCGACTTTTGGTGTGTCCCCTTTAGAGGATATTTTCTTCAACAGCACATGATTAGCATTTTTCAATGTTTCATCATTTTTTATGCTGAGGGAGATGTTATGTTTCAAGCAAGCGGTAAAGTATTATACGGGGACTAGGCCATTGCTTCCGCAAAATCAGAAGTCCCGGGATAATACCCCAGATATCACTGAGTATAAAGACCTAGTATCTCAGAAAAAGGGATCTTTCAAACGAGATTTCAGGGGTTACCTATACATTCAAGTAGTGTTCCCCATGAAATAAGCAAGTAAAGATTTAGGTTTATATCCCGAACAAACCTACTAAATGTGCAAAAACCTATCGGCACATCATCAGCGAGACTGTTTAAAACTTTTTAGACTTTTCATATCTTTAGCATACCATAACTGTCAAGCCGATGTACTATCATTTTCCCTTTTTACACAAGCTCTTTTTCATATTTTCTATTGTTTTTGTATTTTGAAAATATCTCATGTTTTTGGATTTTTGACATTTTTTTATTATTTTTTTATTTTCTGAAAATATTACCCTACTCCCCCTTAATACCAAAACAGGTAAAAAATCGACAAACCATTGCAGATTGCTTCTCAACATCATCATCTACAGTGGTACCTTCATCAACGCCAAGAATCTCCTCCAATACCAATAAAAGCTTTATACCGTTCAATTTTAACAAGTATTGAAAACGAGTTTTATCAAACGCTTTGGTATGTAAATCAGCTTTTTGTTTGTCAGTGTGGATTTTCTCAATTCGTATCAACTTCTTCTCGAAACAATCTCGGATGAAGTGATAACGAATTTCAATGTGTTTCGTTTTAGCGTGATGAACAGGATTTTTTGTAATATTTATCGCTGCCTCATTATCAACAAAGATAGGGGTGTTTAGAAATTGCAAACCGTAGTCGCGCATCTGTTGCTGGATCCACAAGATCTGAGAGCAGCAACTGCTCGCAGATACATATTCAGCTTCACATGTGGACAAAGCTACGGAGGTCTGCTTCTTGCATTGCCAGGTGACCAATCGTGGTCCGAAAAACTAGCACCCCGTTGTTGATTTAGCGTTAACTTTGCAGCATCCGAAATCGGAATCGGAATAACCTTCAAGCATGAAATCGCCTTCTCTAGGATACCACAACCCCAATGATGGAGTTCCTTTCAGGTAGCGTAATATCCTTTTCACAATTACCATGTGCGAAGCTCTCGGGTTAGATTGAAATCTTGCTACGAGGAAGGTTGGGTACATGATATCGGGTCTTGAAGCTGTCAAATACATCAGCGATCCGATCATGGAACGATACATCGTTTCATCTACCTTTTCTCCGGTGAGATCAGGGTTTATCCCATGATTCGTTGCTAATGGGGTGGAAGCTGGAGTAGAACTTGACATCCCAAATTTCTCTAAGATATCATGAACGTACTTCGTTTGATGTATGTATATTCCCTTAGGCAGTTGATCAACCTATAATCCCAAAAAGAATTTCATCTCACCCATCGATGACATTTCAAATTTTTGCTTCATAACTCTTTCAAAATCTTTGCACAGATTTTCATTTGTAGACCCAAATATGATGTTGTCCACGTATATTTGAACTATCAGAATATGACCGTCGACCTCTTTGGTGAAGAGAGTGGCGTCCACTTTTCCTCGGATGAAGCTGTTGGCTAGCAGGTGTTGAGACAATGTCTCGTACCACGCTCTCGGGGCCTGGTGTAAACCATACAGCGCTTTATCCAGCAAATAGACCTTGTCTTTGTGGATTGGATCGGTGAAGCCCAGTGGCTGTCCGACATATACCTCCTCTTTTACCTTCCCACAGAGAAACGCCGATTTAACATCTAGCTGATATACTTTGAAATTTTTCCAAGATGCAAATGCTAGGAAGATTCTGATTGCTGAAAGAATAGCAACTGGAGCATATACTTCAGTGAAATCTATCCCCTCCTGCTGACTGAAACCCTGGACTACAAGTCGAGCTTTGTTACGAATAATAACCCCTCTATCGTCTCTTTTTCACTTGAACACCCACTTGGTATTGATCTTCCTCTGACCATCAGGCAAGTCTACTAATTTCCACACTCCTAACTTCTCAAACTGACTCAACTCTTCTTGCAAAGCATTGACCCAAGAATCTTCAGTTAATGCTTCCTTGTATGTTCGCGGTTCGATCTGCGAAATAAAACAACTAAGTGAAAACTAAGTTTGTAAATGAGCAACTGTAGAATAAAAACAAGTAAGTCCTTGGTCAATTTGACGTCTAGTGCGAACGCCTGATTGTAATTCTCCTATAATCAGCTCTTCTGGATGGTACGAAAGAGTTCTCGGCATCACTTCGCCTGGAACATCTACCTCGCCTTCCAAGTTTGTGACATTCTGATTTGCACCTTGTTCACTGACTGGAACTGTTTGACTTGAAATCTGGATTTGCTCCCCCTCAGGATCTGAATCACCACGATCAAATACTGGTCCATTATCATATTCTTGATTATCATTGACTGCCGTCTGATTGTCAAGAGATTGTTGAATATCATCATGTTCTCCAGCATTACTTGGACCTGCTTCATCATCGTTCGAAGCTTGTCATTGATGACTGAAAGTTTCTGCTGGGAATCTTTCCTGCGATTCTTCATACTCTCTCAAAATATCCAACTCGTCAAAGAAATATTGTTCTTCTTCAATCATGTCAAATGAATCCCACAGTTTATCTTAATTAAAACGCCATGAGTCGCCTGGATTCTGTGGTGGCATGGTATAACCTTGACACTCAACATGTTGTGCTTCGATGATCCGCTTTAAGCTTGGAACAAAGACTCGTTTCAATGGACTTGAATAACCCACAAATATTCCTTCAATGCTCTTTGCACCAAACTTTCCAAAAGGCTCTAGAACTGTACAGGGAGACCCAAACGGTTCTAAATACTTCAGGTTCAGTTTGCGATTGTTGATCAGCTCGAAACATGTTTTGTTGAATTTCTTTACAGTGAGAACCCGGTTGAGTGTATAGCAAACGGCTGATACTGCTTCTGCCCAAAAATTTACTGGTAGCTTTGAATCAGCAAGCATCGTCCTAGCCGTTTCAATTAGCGTCCTGTTTTTTCTTTCAGCTACTCCATTTTACTGCGGAGTGTAAGGAGCACTAAATTCTTGCAGTATACCTCTCTCATCACAATATTCTTGCATCTTGTTGTTCTTAAACTCAGTACCGTTATCACACCTGATTCGGGTTTGGTACAAGTTTTCAATTTTTCTGAACAACGGCATCAAACTATCAAGCGTCTCATCTTTTGATTTCAAAAATGATACCCATGAAAATCTTGAGTAGTCATCTGTTACTACTAGACAGTAGAGATCTCTAGTAATACTTTTGACGTTTACAGGACCAAACAGATCCATATGGAGTCTTTCTAACGGTCTTGAGACTGAATTGGCTTTCTTTTGAGGATGTGATTTCTTCTTTTTCTTGCCTTTGATGCAGCTAATGCACTCTCCTTCAAGATGAAATCCTTTCACATGAACACCAGTAACTAAATCGTCATGCACCAGGTGATTCATTTTCCTCAGGTGAATATGGCCCATCTTTCGATGCCATAACTGTGACTCTTTTTCTGTTGCTCTTGACATAAAACAGTGAGCCTGACCCGTGGTAGTAGTTGCTACACTCATGTCCAACACGTAAAGATCATTGACTCTGGGCTCTCTAATGATAACCCATTATTCGGGAACAACAAATCCTGGTTTCAAGATCAAACATTCTTTGTCTGTAAAGTGCATTGTATACATGCGATCACAGATCTGAGATATGCTCAGAAGATTGTTTTCAAGCTCGGCGATGTAGTTTACTCTTTTAAACGTGACAATCCCATTTGATAAAGTTCCTTCACCAATTATTCGACCACACTGATTACCTGCGAATCCCACATAACCTCCATTAAACCCTCTAACATCATATAGTAGGGTCTTCTTCCCCGTCATGTGCCGAGAAGCTCCACTATCCATAATCCATCGTGAAACGAATCTTGGAAACTCCTGCAAATATCACAAACACTTAGTGAGAATTTGATGCTACCCAAGCCTCTTTTGTCTCAGGTAACTGGACTTTGATGTGAGTTTTAGCAGTGTAAAGTGGCGGAAAATTTTTATCATTCATCTTTAAGCTCTCTGCAGACCCAACCTCAACCTCTTTATACAAGAAAAATTCGTCTTTTTGAGGTTGACCAGATGGTTGGTCTTTCTTCGAAACAACCTTTTTCTCAGAAGTAACAGACTCTTGTTTTTCAAGTTTCTCATAATAATCCACAGGAACATCCATCTTTACCGGAGTGGTAGAAGAAGATTGTTTTTCCAACTCTGAAACCTTTGGTTTTGGAGAACTTTTTGGCTTCCATGTTTGTTGAGATGAAGCAACCCGTTTTTAAAAAATGTTATTTTTAGTTTCTAACTTCTTAACAGGTTCAATTTTGACTTTTGTGTTTTCATTTTTCAAAACTTTCTTCTCAACAACCATTGGAGCTTTGCCTTTTGCATCAGCTTTCCTTTTCTGAATCTCAACAACTTCAGTCTTAGACTTCAAGTTAGTACACTTTCGTGCAATATGTCCAACTTGATTGCATTTAAAGCATGTTCGGGTGTCAACTACCCGACTTGTGCCTTCAGACTGAGGCTGTGAGGCCTTTTTCTCAAAGAACTCTTTGTTTGATTTTGAAAAAAATTTAGATTCTTCATCAGAAAGTGAACTTGAACTCGAAACAAACACCTTTTTCTCAGTAAACCTTCTATTTCGAACATTCTTTTTCTGATAATTCTTACCACCCTGATATCCACCCGACCATTTGTTTTGATTGTTGTTATAAAAACATGGTGGAACAACTGGTTTCTTGTAGTAAGCTTTATCTTTTTCAAAATTCATTTGCCTTTTCGCATTTTTCAAACCCTCAATTTCGGACACATCAATCTCTATCAACTTGAACATATTTCTCAATTTTCCAAGATTCACATTCTCTAAAGGAAAATTAAGATCCGAATACAACTTATTTGATCCTGCCATCTTGTACATCACAAGATGTGTTTCTTCACTTAAGTTGTTTTTGGATTTTGATTTTGGAATATATTTGTCCAAAAAGCATTCATCATCCTCAGTAGCGTCACTTTCAGATTTCAGAACACTTTCAACCACACTTTTAACAACTTCTGATTGAACACTTCCTTCATCGGATGATGAAGTAAATGTGACATCAATTGTGTCTGGAAGTTTCACTTCATTTTCATCTTCATCATTAACCAACCCTGAATTTTTCTTTGTATAATTGTTTAGAACTAGTGGTGGAACCTGATGAAACCCAACCCCAGTTCCATCAAAGTATACATCTTCGCCTGCTTTGTTCTTCCCAATTGGTTTAGGAACTATATGTTGAAGAACAAAACTTGCGGAGCTGTAACTGTTCAGTTTCAACTGGATGCGTTCATTTTTAAATTTAGCTTCTTGAAACTGAAGCTTCAACTTAGCAATTTCATCCAGTTGTTGGTTGATTAACTCTTCTTTAACCCTAAGAACACCTTTTAATTGCACATTTTCTGTACATGTCTTACCATTTCTTTCATCAGAATCTTTCACCGTTCGTTTTAGCTTCTCAAAATTTTCTGAAAGTTGACGATTTTCATGAATCAACTTTTCGTTTTCTTTCCTAACTCTTTCTACTTCAATTTTATCATTTTCAATTTTCTCAGTTAGTTCTTTTATGCGATCATTTGAAGCTTTTAACATTTTATCACGGTTTAAGATCTAATCCTCCACATCTCTGACTCTTTTTGTCAGATCCTCAATCTTTTTACTACTGTGGTAAGTAATTGTACTACAAACCTTGCAGTTTTTCATGCAATTTTTGCAGTCACTCTCAGTTTTATCTTTCTTGCCTGACTCTTTGATAGCATCATTCTGACTGACCTTGTTTTTGGACTCAGTGCCAGAACCAGAAACTACCTCTAGTTCTTTCGCAGCGAACACTTTGTCAGCCATCTTCTTCAAATTCTCAGCGGTAAACTCTTGTGTCGTATCAATAATTCCATTATCAATTTTCTTTGAGTGCTGCTCTTTCTCCTTTTCTTTTTCTTTTTCTTCAACTTTTTCAGCTTCTCCTCCTCCCCACCACTCTCTTTGTAATGCTTCTTCTTCTTCAGCAACTTGTTTGGTAAGAACTTCAACATCAAGAGACTTTGGATCAATAGCATTGTTTCCGTTGGGATCAAGGTAACATTCTCTATCAGCATCCCATCTTTTCTCCTGTTTTGCTTCTCTGTATATATAACCTGCTTTAATCATCCTGTCTTAGGCTTTCATTTTTCTGTTGATGTATTTCTCTTGTTCGTTTCTGCTATCTCTGAAAGGAATAAGTTTTGCCACAAACGCATAGCCCACTGCATCTTCTTCCGGTAACACTTGACTCCAATCATATCCCTCATCGTCATGAATAACAGCAAGTGCTCTGGATTTTTCTTTGGGATTATCTTCCATCTGCTTCATTCTGGGGGTTCAAATTTGTTATGATGATAGATTGCTCTTTTGTAGTAATCTTCACGAAATGGATTTGCAGTATCATCAGCTGGTGCGTTACGACATTCTCTTTTGAAATGTCCTTTTTGTTTACACCTGAAGCAAGTGACCTTTGATTTGTCAAAGCCAAGTTTTGTGGACGGCCTTCCAATTGAATGTCTGCCTGTAATCTCCATGAACCTTTTGTGACACCTGTGTCACTGCGACCATCAAAAAAATACCAAACCAATGAAATATTGTATTTCATACTTGGGATTTGTATAAATATGTGTATCATTTGCACATATCGATTCTTGTTCGATTTCAAACTCTAAATCGCTTTCTGGAAGGTTATACGCGCACTAATGCGTAAATATAACCAGTTTAATGCAACGAACACTCCGGAATAGTGAAATTGGCTTAACATACCTTAAATAACCTTTACATAACTTAGAAATAAGTTTTGAAGGCTTTGGTATGGCAAAAACAAGTTAATTCGTCTACAGGGACTAAATTTGACAAACTGCGAAAGTATGCCAATTTGAACTGTAACAGACATTCCAGAACATGACCATAAGTTAAACATACCATAAATATCCTTAACATAGCTTAGAAATAGGCTTTGAGGTGTTCGGTATGCTAAAATAAACTTTTGTGTTATTCAGGGACTAAAAGTGTCAAAAAGTGCACAAGTTTGCATTTTCGCGCATAACTTACGTTCTGAATAAATCCGGACATCCAAAAATTTATGTAAGCATGAATATATTATACTTTAGTGTTTGGCTTGCCAAAAATCCATTCGTCGCGTCATTTGGATCGTTTTTCGCGCTTGTGCGCATTCCGTCGTAATTAAGCGAACATCGCGTTCGTACGGCTAAACGAACCGACATCCAAGATATTTTTGAGCATGTTTTAAGTTACCTATACTTTAACTTCATTTTAGAGCTTTGAAATGGGGTTAACGGGCCTTAAACGTGTCAAAAATGAACTTATTGCATAACAGGGACCAAAAGTGTAAATCTGCCAAACTTGTGCCCTACGATGCGTATGGGTTTTTGCCCTACGATGCGTAGGGGTTCCCCAGACCAGGTTCTGTGTTTTTAAACAGCCTGTTTGCACATGTTTAATCCACAACCACATGTTCTAAATTGTCTAGTCAGCTGATAAGGTTCAATTCTAAGCCACCACAAGTTTCCGACACATGTACGGATGCGATTAAGGCACGTTTTCCATGAAACGATCCTAACGGTGGACCGAAAACTAGAAATACCCCATACCCCCCATTGCTTAAACCACTGGAATTCTGATTTGAGGAGCTCTAAGTTGAAACCATTGTTTCATACCTGAGATTCTTGAATCGGGATTAGCATTCGGGGACCCTTCGTAAGTATTCTTTCGTTCTTTTCCTTATTTATTGCTTTTCGAGTCAGAAAGTCAAACTTTGTTTGACTTTCAGCGTTGACCAGCTTATGGTCAATGCGAAGTTCGTTTGAACTTCGCAACGTGAGTGTAATCACGTTGGTTATAGTCCCTTGGGACTATGCCTACTGATTACCACGTTGTCTAGGGTCGTAGGGTAAGCGATCTAATAAATCGCTTATACCTTCGAACCCGACCCAGTTTGGTCGATCATTAGGATCCGACCAAACACATTAGGTGACCATAGTATATAGGGAATAACCTTCCGAGGTTATACCTTATGGTCACATCGTTTAAGTAGTTGTATGATAGGTAGTTTATATGCCTTAGGTAAATTACCAGAATACCCTTTTCATGAATAATTGGTAATTTAGCATATGTAACCTAAACTTTTGTCACATAACTGATTTTGTAACATGTTTAGGCATATGACACTTGTCATAGGACTAGTTAGGCAGTCCGAACGCGTTTCACGCGAACGACGCGTTAAAGTAGCATAAGCTACCTAAACGGGTCGTAATGGGTCGAAAGCACTTAGGTTAGGTTTCATGTAGTATGTAGGCCTTGTTAAACCATATCATATGAGTTCCAATACTCATTTGGTTTACCAAGCCTCATCCTATCCGATCTCCCGATTTAAGTCCGGTTTATTTATATAGTTTTAGATTGCCGACTGATTCCATGCTCCCTCTAGCTTTGTTTGGTTGTTGTTCAAGACTTCTAAGCATTCTCAGGCGAGTACATTATTCCCCTATTTTACTGCTTTCAATTGTTTTGGGGTGACTCATATGTGCTAAATGTTTTCGATGTTATAACGATGGTTTCACAAACGATTAAGACGATTTATACAAAACTAATAAGGATTTTGATAAAGTGAACAAACTTGTTGGTTATGTTTACATAACAAATGACATTCATTAGCAATGATCAAGCCGACCAGTATTAGGTTATGGTACCATAGGATCTGACTAATCCCGTTATTTACTACACCCGTGGTTATGTGTGGGTGTGGTGGGTAGCGACTGAATCTGAAATTATTAACTTACCCTTTGGTAAGGGTTTGTTAATGCGAAAACGAGAAGCGACGAAAACGAGAAGCGACGAGTGATGAGTCACGAAGGTTTGAATGTTGTTAGCGAGACGACCATATAAGTAGTTTCATGACTTAAAATCAATTAAACGATTGGGTAAACGATTGGTTTTCACACGATATTTTAACGATTTGGGTAAACGATTGGTTTTCACGCGATGTATTAACGAGTTAAACGATTTGGGTAAACGATTGGCTTCAAAGCGATATACGATTGGGTTTTGGTTAAGTGTTTACATTGTTGGTTTGGTTTGAGTAAATGATTTAAGTAACGAGGCGTGTGTAATATGATACAAGCATGGTGGATACGCCGATGGTACTTCCTATATATAAGTGTTTGGATGGTATTACATATCGTAGCGTTATTTGAATCATTTCAATTTGGATATATAACATTTTATACAAATAACATACTTTTCACAATATGCTGTACTAAAACAAAGATTTTTGGTTTAAGGAGTCATGGCTACGAGGTTTTATAAATTATAACCCGCTTGATTTGAGTTGGTTAATTAAGTTGCAATATTATACTCTTTTCAAAACAAGGTTTTTAATAAAGTATTGCAACATCTAAACTAGCCATGATTCCGACACTCCTACAAAACCTATGTATTCGCCAGCATTTCTTTGCTGACCTCGTTTTCACATATGTTTCAGGAAATGATGCATAGGACTTATCAAGACATACTTAGGCGGACCTGTGCCTTAGTGACTTAAAACGAGATAAGAACTAGTTAATTTATGTTATGTACTCTTTATTTCATGTTTAAAGACAATGTAACTCGCTTGTTTGATGTATAAAACGAAACTTTAATATCCATGGTTGTGAAACATTAATTCTGTTACAACACTCCCTGATGTTTCCGCCACGTTATGTATGTTCTACGTGGTCGGGGTGTGACAGAAAAGATGGTATCAGAGCCAATGGTTATAGGGAATTAGGTTATTAGTAATGCTTTGACCTAGTCTATAACCTTCTTAGGACCCTAACGCGAGTTTACTTGCGTTTAGTCATAAAACAATACCGTCACCTATCCTTAGGCGACGACCACAACAAGAACATAAATTTCAAAACCATTTTTTTTAAACTAATCATCTGTTCTAGGATGATTGATTACTAGGTTTTGAACCCTCTATTGTAAGGTTTTGAACCCTCTGTTATAAGGTTTTGAACCCCTTTGAGTTTTCAAAATCTCGTCAAAGTTTGGGTCTAAATAATGTGAACACGTGCAAACTGGAAGGGTGAATGCCTGTATTCTGGGTTTTCTGTCTAGGCAAGCACTTCGTATATATCTCATCAGACGCGAGACCAGTTGCGCTTACCTGGGAATTCTTAGGATGAGTGTTCACTTATAGGCGAGCATTTCTTCAGCAATACATTATATTGATCCACTTACTTCGACTAATCTTTGCATGTCGTTTGTTTGTTCGAAGTAACGAACAAATGATCGCCCCTCTTGCGTTTTGTCGATGCCTCTTGTGTTTTTCCAATTGTCAATCCCGCTCAATGGAGGAGCATTCGATCCGAATGCAAACGAGGCCCGAGCTGACCACGTTGTTGTCGATGGTACCTTTCTGGATTAAAGGTACGTTCCTTGTTAACAATCAACCTGCATTTATTCTTCTTGATTCTGGATCCGATATAAGTTTCGTTTCACTATCTTTTGAGCCTTTGCTTGCGAAACCTAGAACCAAACTAAGAAAACCCTTATTAAACGAAGATGCTACTGGTAAACCTCTTGTTCTCGATTCTGTTATTCGTGATGGCCAATTGAACCTTGGTAATCATCTTTTTCTTTTGACCACACACCGATGCAACTTGGGAGTTTCGACATTATCGTTAGAATCGATTGGTTAACCAAACATCACGCTGAGGTGTTTGTTCCGATAAGATTGTTCGCATTCCTCTTTCGTCTGGCGATGTTCTGGAAGTTAGTGGCGAGAAACCTTCTGGTGGATTGAAGCTCATGTCGTGTACGAAGGCCCAAGTTATCTACGAAAAGGATATGTTGCTTTCCTGGCACATGTCACCAAGGAGAAAGGCAAGAGCAAGAGTATTCAGGATATTCCGATTGTTCGGGATTATCCAGAGGTGTTTCCTGATGAACTGCCTGGTTTGCCTCCAGTTCGTCAAGTCAAGTTTCATTATGATCTTGTACCCAATGCCAACCCAATTGCGAAAGCACCTTATCGTCTTGCATTGTTCGAGATGCAAGAATTATCAAAACAGCTTCAATAGTTGTCTGATAAAGGATTCATCCGTCCGAACTTTTCACCTTGGGGAACTCCTGTCCTCTTTGTGAAAAGAAAAATGGATCTTTTCGAATGAGTATCGATTATCGTAAGCTTGATAAGCATACCATCAAGAATCAATATCCCCTACCTTAAATCAATGATCTCTCCGATCATCTGCAGGGTACTTCATGCTTTTCCAAGATCGATTTGCGTTCTGGGTATCATCAACTTCGTATTCTCGAAGAGGATATTCCCAAAACGGCTTTCAGCATGAAGTATGGCCATTACGAGTTTACAGTCATGCCTTTTGGGTTGACAAATGCTCCAGCCATCTTCATGGACTTAATAAATAAAGTCTGCAAGCCTTATTTGGATCAGTTCGTCATTGTTGTTATTGATGACATCTTGATCTATTCATGTCCCGAGCCGACCACGATCAACACCTTCGTTGACATCGGAGCCCTGATTGAATTCCTTGTACACCTTAAAATGTACATTACAACTCAATTAGGACAAACCGAATTCCTTTTAAGATCTTCCTATTTTCATAGTTAGATTCTTGAAAATATTTAAAGTGACAAATGAAATCCACGGATTTGATTCTTAGTATGCTTTAAATACCCGTGTCCAAAGATAACAAATTAAACGAATATACGATTCAACGATTATACGATTAAACGATTATACGATTAAGCGATTATGCGAGTATGCGATTATGCGATTATGTGATATGTGTTTATGTGTTCTCCTCTATGTTTTTGTGTGATCCGATTTTCAAATCCTCATCGAATCTTTCAAATCTTCATATGAGGGATTCATAGTAGGATATTCAAAAGGTACTACCTTAAATCCTTATAGGCTTCCACGTGGTAGTTAAGACCCTTGGGTTATATAGTACCATTCCTTGATTCGAAGAGAGACCCTTGAGAGGTCTAGTTAAAGATTGATTCAAGATCTGGTTAAGAATGGCATGTGATGATACAGCTGAAAGGACCCTATGGAGGTCCAGTCACACTCATCACAGGATCATTCATTAGGTTTTCCCCTACACATTATCAAACACACTGTGTGGACTATGCAAGGAAGTACGTAATTATGGATGCATACATAATTATGGAATTCAGTGCGCAGAAACCACAGTAAGATTTATCATGTGTAAGAACCGATAGTGACAACAATAACGGAGCGTGAACAATGTAATGGAGGTACGGTGGACGCACTAATAGCACTTCATATACTTGTATATAAGTGTCCCTCTTACATTGCAAGCATAATGTTATTAAGGTTACTAGAAGTTCAGAACCTTAACCAGTGTTGTCTTATCTTTTTGACTGCATGTTTCGAGCTCTCACAAGTTTCCTCTAATTAAATTTCGGGACGAAATTTCCTGAAGTAGGGGAGACTGTGACACCTGTGTCACTGCGACCATCAAACAAATACCAAACCAATGAAATATTGTATTTCATAATTGGGATTTGTATAAATATGTGTATCATTTGCACATATCGATTCTTGTTCGATTTCAAACTCTAAATCGCTTTCTGGAAGGTTATACGCGCACTAATGCGTAAATATAACCAGTTTAATGCAACGAACACTCCAGAATAGTGAAATTGGCTTAACATACCTTAAATAACCTTTAAATAACTTAGAAATAAGTTTTGAAGGCTTTGGTATGGCAAAAACAAGTTAATTCGTCTACAGGGACTAAATTTGACAAACTGCGAAAGTATGCCAATTTGAACTGTAGCAGACATTCCGGAACATGACCATAAGTTAAACATACCATAAATATCCTTAACATAGCTTAGAAATAGGCTTTGAGGTGTTCGGTATGCTAAAATAAACTTTTGGGTCATTCAGGGACTAAAAGTGTCAAAAAGTGCACAAGTTTGCATTTTTGCGCATAACTTACGTTCTGAATACATCCGGACATCCAAAAATTTATGTCAGCATGACTATATTATACTTTAGTGTTTGGCTTGCCAAAAATCCATTCGTCGCGTCATTTGGATCGTTTTTCGCGCTTGTGCGCATTCCGTCGTAATTAAGCGAACATCGCGTTCGTACGGCTAAACGAACCGACATACGAGATATTTTTGAGCATGTTTTAAGTTCCCTATACTTTAACTTCATTTTAGAGCTTTGAAATGGGGTTAACGGGCCTTAAACGTGTCAAAAATGAACTTATTGCATAACAGGGACCAAAAGTGTAAATCTGCCAAACTTGTGCCCTACGATGCGTATGGGTTTTTGCCCTACGATGCGTAGGGGTTCCCCAGACCAGGTTCTCTGTTTTTAAACAGCCTGTTTGCACATGTTTAATCCACAACCACATGTTCTAAATTGTCTAGTCAGCTGATAAGGTTCAATTCTAAGCCACCACAAGTTTCCGACACATGTACGGATGCGATTAAGGCACGTTTTCCATGAAACGATCCTAACGGTGGACCAAAAACTATAAATACCCCATACCCCCCATTGCTTAAACCACTAGAATTCTGATTTGAGGAGCTCTAAGTTGAAACCATTGTTTCATACCTGAGATTCTTGATCGGGATTAGCATTCGGGGACCCTTCGTAAGTGTTCTTTCGTTCTTTTCCTTATTTATTGCTTTTCGAGTCAGAAAGTCAAACTTTGTTTGACTTTCAGTGTTGACCAGCTTATGGTCAATGCGAAGTTCGTTTGAACTTCGCAACGTGAGTGTAATCACGTTGGTTATAGTCCCTTGGGACTATGCCTACTGATTACCACGTTGTCTAGGGTCGTAGGGTAAGTGATCTAATAAATCGCTTATACCTTCGAACCCGACCCAGTTTGGTCGATCATTAGGATCCGACCAAACACATTTGGTGACCATAGTATATAGGGAATAACCTTCCGAGGTTATACCTTATGGTCACATCGTTTAAGTAGTTGTATGATAGGTAGTTTATATGCCTTAGGTAAATTACCAGAATACCCTTTTCATGAATAATTGGTAATTTAGCATATGTAACCTAAACTTTTGTCACATAACTGATTTTGTAACATGTTTAGGCATATAACACTTGTCATAGGACTAGTTAGGCAGTCCGAACGCGTTTCACGCGAACGACGCGTTAAAGTAGCATAAGCTACCTAAACGGGTCGTAATGGGTCGAAAGCACTTAGGTTAGGTTTCATGTAGTATGTAGGCCTTGTTAAACCATATCATATGAGTTCCAATACTCATTTGGTTTACCAAGCCTCATCCTATCCGATCTCCCGATTTAAGTCCGGTTTATTTATATAGTTTTAGATTGCCGACTGATTCCGTGCTCCCTCTAGCTTTGTTTGGTTGTTGTTCAAGACCTCTAAGCATTCTCAGGCGAGTACATTATTCCCCTATTTTACTGCTTTCAATTGTTTTGGGGTGACTCATATGTGCTAAATGTTTTCGATGTTATAACGATAGTTTCACAAACGATTAAGACGATTTATACAAAACTAATAACGATTTCGATAAAGTGAACAAACTTGTTGGTTATGTTTACATAACAAATGACATTCATTAGCAATGATCAAGCCGACCAGTATTAGGTTATGGTACCATAGGATCTGACTAATCCCGTTATTTACTACACCCGTGGTTATGTGTGGGTGTGGTGGGTAGCGACTGAATCTGAAATTGTTAACTTACCCTTTGGTAAGGGTTTGTTAATGCGAAAACGATAAGCGACGAAAACGACAAGCGACGAAAACGAGAAGCGACGAGTGATGAGTCACGAAGGTTTGAATGTTGTTAGCGAGACGACCATATAAGTAGTTTCACGACTTAAAATCAATTAAACGATTGGGTAAACGATTGGTTTTCACACGATATTTTAACGATTTGGGTAAACGATTGGTTTTCACGCAATGTATTAACGAGTTAAACAATTTGGGTAAACGATTGGCTTCAAAGCGATATACGATTGGGTTTTGGTTAAGTGTTTACATTGTTGGTTTGGTTTGATTAAATGATTTAAGTAACGAGGCGTGTGTAATATGATACAAGCATGGTGGATACGCCGATGGTACTTCCTATATATAAGTGTTTGGATGGTATTACATATCGTAGCGTTATTTGAATCATTTCAATTTGGATATATAAGATTTTATACAAATAACATACTTTTCACAATATGCTGTACTAAAACAAAGATTTTTGGGTTAAGGAGTCATGGCTACGAGGTTTTATACATTATAACCCGCTTGATTTGAGTTGGTTAATTAAGTTGCAATATTATACTCTTTTCAAAACAAGGTTTTTAATACAGTATTGCAACATCTAAACTAGCCATGATTCCGACACTCCTACAAAACCTATGTATTCGCCAGCATTTCTTTGCTGACCTCGTTTTCACATATGTTTCAGGAAATGATGCATAGGACTTATCAAGACATACTTAGGCGGACCTGTGCCTTAGTGACTTAAAACGAGACAAGAACTAGTTAATTTATGTTATGTACTCTTTATTTCTTGTTTAAAGACAATGTAACTCGCTTGTTTGATGTATAAAACGAAACTTTAATATCCATGGTTGTGAAACATTAATTCTGTTACAACACACCCCGATGTTTCCGCCACGTTATGTATGTTCTACGTGGTTGGGGTGTGACACCTTTGAGCTCGTCTAACTGCACTAGCTATACACCACCTGATATCGATCAATTCCATCTCTTCCGGGTCGATCTGGTCGTAATCCTCCTTGGTGAGGTTAGTGTTTCCAATCTTGCCTGCCACAAGACTCTCATATGACTCTAGCACAGACGCTAAGAACACCATTTGTTGTTTTGCTGATTCCTCACTGAAGTTTTGTGCTTTCTTCAGATCTATAGCAATATTACACTGGAATAGATTCTTCGGAACAGACTGGCTTGGAGTTGTTGATGATGAACCACTATGAAAACCACTGGTTGGACTTTCTGGGTTTGACATGTTAGAACCTTCAGCTGAGAAAGCTGTCTTAGGAGACACATTCTTCGGGATCATACTTCGATAATACAACTCAACATTCTGCTGATATGAGGAGTTGTTAACTTTGTTTGATTTCTTGATTTCCAGCTCATGACTCTCCAGTCTTTCAATTAACAGATCATCTGTCAGTTTCTCCGACTCAATTGTGTTCTTCAACATCAAAGCAAAGTATTGCCAATCTTGATCATTCGGCAGCGAGTCAAATAATTTGTCAACCAATTTTTCTCGAGAATAAATGATTCCATGTCGTGCCAGCTCCATCTTCAAGTGCCCGAATCTTTCAATCATCTTAGAAACAGATTCGTTTTTCAAACAGCCAAATAAATCAAACTCTTTTCTTAACAGTTTCTTTTTGTTTTTAACTATTTCAGCACTACCCACACATTTCACTCTTAGTTTCTCCCATAGATCTTTCGAATTTGTGTACTCAATCAATGCTATTATGTCTTCTCTCACAGACTGATGAATTAATGCAAGGCACTTTTGTTCAGCAACATATCTTTCTATTTCCTCAGTTTCTGTCAAATTTTCAAAATCCGATCTTCCCATAACGAAACCATTCTTGAACATTCTCCAACTTGGATAAGCAAACTCTTTTAGCCATTCTTTAAACTTTATAGCCCATTTATTGTAATCTTCAATCGCCATCAGCTTTGGAGGTTTGTTGTACGTCCCATAAACACTTTCCACACTCAAAGTATCAGAAAGAGTTTTCTTAACACTCGGATTTGAAATGTTCTCATTTGTATTGTTTGATGTATCATCTCCGTTGTTTCCCGTGAAAGCAAAAATACCACAGAACGGATTCATGAACTCATCCATCTTCAAGTATCTAAAACAATCAACAAACACATAGAAAAATTTTGATTTTTTATAAAGACAGACTCAAACGGAATTAGCTGAAGCGAAATCAGCTTTTCAAGCAATATAGCTGCTCAAACGAGATACCCACTCAAACGGAATTAGGTTTTGAAACGGAATAGCTAATTTCGTTTGAAACCAATGGCAGTTTCATACGGAATCAAGTTTTGAAGCAAAATCACTAATTTCGCTTGAACTTTCTAACGGAATTATACTTCAAGAGGAATTAGACATAACTTTTCAAACGGAATATGTGATTCCGTATGAAATCAAAAGCAGTTTCAAGCGGAATTAACCAAAATAGTTAATTTCGTTTGAAATCACACCTGTAAGTTCAAGCGGAATTACGATGACATCAGCAATTCGATCAGTTTTTCAAGCGGAATTACAAGTTTTTATCAAAATTTGTTCGAATTAAGGTCCAAATATTTCACGGATTAGTTAAAACTTTGTTTCGCTTGATATATGAGAGTTTTAAGCCATTTTGACCGTTAAATTTCGTTCAAATTTGTAAAGAAAGAGTAGAAGTGATAGAATCTGATGCGATCAAGCTGAATTGGTATGAACTCCTCGTCCTGAGCTCTGATACCACTTGTTGGATCATCGTGTGACCCTAACGAGTCAATCCGATGAGTTCAGCATCAAAAACAAAGGCGGAATCAATGTAATTGATGTAAAACAGCTTGTTCCTTTCTAATTATCTTCTTATTGATTGATTCTGAGCTTTTTACAATTCTAATAACAATTTGGCAGCACCTCGACTCAGATACAATGACCTAATTCCCTTTCAAATGAAACCACAGCACACCTATATATAGTGGAACTAATTTCGCTTGAAGGTGACACTGTCCATTTCAAGCGGAATTAACATGTAAATTTCGCTTGAACTGGACATTGTCACTTTCAAGCGGAATTACCCACTTACACATGAACAAACCCTAATTTCTATCCTGTTGTGTGCTCGTTTATCCTATCTAGACATAAGACTCTATTAAGACAAAGTTAACAGACATTAGTGCACCAACAGCCATTACATCAAATTCATCAGATTCATCAAAATTAATAATCTATCTCATCGATCAACAGTCTACAACCTCCTATTCAAATCAATAACACAATAATTTCACTCATCAACATGAAACCCTAATCATTCATTATCTCAGAAAAGATACACAATCATCGAGCCAATTAATCATCATGCCAACCTAACAAATACATCACTGTTATCATGCATACATATCATATCACACTGCAAGCAATAATACGATCAATCAATCTATAATCGTGTACTAACCGGAAGGATCGAGATGAAACCAAAAGAACTTCAAGGGGGAGGGTTGCTAACTGTCGTCGGGTGCAAGGGAGGGGAATCTAGGGTTTGTGAAAGTTTTACGTCACTGACAGGACAAGGGGTTTTATTATAATGAGGAGTTGGGCCAAAACCTTTCTGGGCCGAAGCCTGCTCTGGCGAAACTCTCAGTGTGGCGAAACCCCTGAGCTTGGCGAAACTCCTAAGTTTCGTCGGGCTGCTCTGTGGTGAAACCCTGTGTGTTTCGTCGGAGTGGATATGACAAAACCATTAGGTTTCGTCGAGTAGGTGTGGTGAAACTCTATGTGTGATTTTCTTTTAAATAATAAATACATAAGTTTACAAAACAGAAACATTACACATTAATCATGTAATTGATAACATAATAACACTATATCCCCAACATATAACAACGTGTACGATTACATAGCAAACAGGTGATGCAAACACATTTGTGAAACAAATAATGTGTCGAGGAAAGACCTTGAAAACTCGGGTTGTCACATCATCCCCAACTTGAAAGAAATTTCGTCCTGAAATTTAGCACGTAGTTACTAAGGAAGCTAGTTAGGTTTGCGTGGTTTCCTAGGGTGTCACATCATCCCCCCGTTGGTTTGGAATTTCGTCCCGAAATTCCGCAGTAGCTTCCGCCTTAGTAGTGGTTTCATTGTTCTTGAACAACTGGGGATACTTGAGTTTCATTTGGTCTTCTCGTTCCCAGGTAAACTCTGGGCCACGACGGGAGTTCCAACGAACTCGAACAAGAGGGATTCTGGTGCGCTTGAGAACCTTAACGTCTCAGTCTGTGATTTCAACTGGTTCCTCGATGAATCGCAACTGATCGTCGATTGTGAGCTCCTTCAAGGGGACTATAAGGGTCTCATCTGACAGGCACTTCTTCAGATTTGACACATGGAATACGTTGTGAACTCCACTGAGTTCTTCAGGTAGATTTAGCTTGTAAGCGACTTTGCCAATTCGCTCAGTGATTTCAAAAGGTCCGACATAACGCGGATTGAGTTTGCCTCGTTTGCCAAAATGAACTACACCCTTCCAAGGTGAGACTTTGAGTAGCACTCGATCCCCAACCTGGAACTCGAGTGGTTTCCGACGCTTATCGGCATAGCTTTTCTGACGGTAACGAGCTGCTGCCATTCGTTGTCGTATCTGAGCAATCTTCTCAGTCCTGTCTACCACAAGTTTTGGGCCTGTGATTTGGCTGTCCCTAACTTCTGCCCAACAAAGAGGTGATCGGCATTTACGTCTGTACAATGCCTCAAACGGAGCGGCCTGAATACTGGTGTGGTAGCTGTTATTATACGAAAATTCCACTAAAGGTAGATGTCGTTCCCAGCCGTTACCAAAATCAATCACACATGCCCTAAGCATGTCCTCAAGGGTTTGGATGGTGCGTTCAGACTGCCCATCCGTTTGCGGGTGATATGATGTGCTCATGTCCAAACGTGAGCCAAAGGATTTGTGCATTGCTTGCCACAGTTCCGAAGTAAAAGGCGCGTCACGATCAGATATAATAGAGGTTGGCACCCCGTGCCTTGAAACCACTTCCTTTAAGTACACGTCCGCTAAGGTACAGAACTTATCTGTTTCTTTGATAGCCAAGAAGTGTGCAGACTTAGTCAATCGATCCACTATCACCCAAATAGTGTCATTTCTGCGTTGAGATCTAGGCAGTCCAGTAACGAAATCCATGGAATTTGTTCCCATTTCCATGTCGGGATCTCTGGTTGTTGGAGTAGGCCTGATGGTTTCTGATATTCGATCTTGACTCTCGCACAAGTCAAACATTTACTGACGTAGGTTGCTATGTTGGCTTTCATACTAGGCCACCAGTATGTAGTCTTTAAGTCGTAATACATCTTATCCGAACCAGGATGTACTGAGTAACGGGACTTATGTGCTTCATCCATCACCAATTCGCGTAAGTTTCCATAAAGTGGGACCCAAATGCGCCCGTTCACATAGTAGGCGCCGTCTTCCTTTTGCTCTAACCGTTTCCTCAATCCTCGTAGGGACTCCGCCCTGATGTTCTCTGCTTTCAATGCTTCAGCCTGAGCATCTCGTATCTAAGTAGGAAGACTAGATTGGATGGTAAGTTGTAACGCACGCACGCGTTTAGGTGTAGTATCCTTTCGACTGAAGGCGTCGGCCACAACATTGGCTTTGCCCGGATGGTACTTGATCGCACATTCGTAATCATTCAAGAGTTCGACCCATCGGCGTTGTCTCATGTTTAACTCCTTTTGCTTAAAGATATGCTCGAGACTCCTGTGATCGGTGTAAATGGTGCACTTGGTACCGTACAGATAACGTCTCCATATCTTAAGTGCGAAAACAACAGCTCCCAGCTCCAGATCGTGTGTAGTGTAGTTCCTTTCGTGAACCTTAAGTTGGCATGATGCATAAGCAATGACTTTATCCCGTTGCATTAACACACAACCAAGACGCTGAATTGACACGTCACAATAAACCACGAAATCGTCTGTGCCCTCTGGCAATGATACAATTGGTGTGCTACATAGTCTATCTTTTAAGAGTTGAAATGCAGATTCCTGTGCATTACCCCAACGATAGGTGACGCCTTTCTGAGTTAGTGAGGTGAGAGGTTGTGTAATCTTGGAGAAATCCTTGATGAACCTTCTGTAGTAGCCTGCCAAACCCAAGAATTGGCAAATTTCCGTTGGTGTACGGGGTGCAGGCCAGTCTTTGACCGAATCAACCTTGGATGGATTAACATGGATCCCATCCTTGTTTACCACATGGCCTAGAAAGTGGACTTCGCAAAGCCAGAAATCACATTTCGAAAATTTGGCATACAACTGTTTTGTTCGAAGGAGTTCCAAAATAAATCGCAGGTGATGTTTGTACTCCTCCTGGCTCTTAGAGTAGATCAGGATGTCTTCAATGAATACAATAACGAACTTATCCAGGTAAGGCTTGCACACCCTATTCATAAGATCCATGAAGACCGTGGGTGCATTCATCAATCCGAAAGGCATAACCAGAAACTCGTAATGTCCATAACGAGTTCTGAATGCTGTCTTAGAGATATCCTCGTCTCAGACTTTCAGTTGATGGTAGCCTGACCTCAGGTCAATCTTCGAGTAGTAGCTCGACCCTTGCAGCTGGTCGAATAAGTCATCGATGCGTGGAAGAGGATAGCGATTCTTTACGGTCACCTTGTTGAGTTCGCGATAGTTAATACACATTCTGAAGGTACCGTCTTTCTTCTTCACAAATAGTACTGGAGCTCCCCAAGGCGAAGAGCTAGGATGAATGAAACCCTTGTCTAAGAGCTCTTGTAATTGTGTGGACAGTTCTTCCAGTTCTGAGGGAGCTAAGCGATAAGGTGCTCGAGCTATGGGCGCTGCTCCAGGGGCTAGCTCGATTTGAAATTCAACCTGACGGTGAGGTGGTAGACCTGGTAATTCCTTAGGAAACACCTCAGGAAAGTCACGTACGATCGGAATATCTTCTATCTTCTTCTCTTTCTTTGAGGTGTCAGTAACGAGGGCTAAAATAGCAGTGTGGCCCTTTCGCAAACACTTCTGGGCCTTAAGGAAAGAGATGATGCCCACAAAAGCACCACTCTTGTCTCCATGAATCACTAAAGGTTCTTCATTTGAACGAGAAATGTGGACGATCTTCTCCTTGCAAAGGATCTCTGCTCGATGTTGAGATAACCAATCCATAACAATAACGATGTCAAAACGACCAAGAACGATGGGGATAAGACCGATAGAGAAAGTCTGACCAGCTAAGATGAGATTACAACCCTTAACTATGTGTGTCGCTTTAAGACTTTTACCGTTAGCTAGTTCTACCATGTGCTTGGTGCTCAAAAGTGTTGGGGCGTGCTTAAGCATTTGGCTAACTTTTAGGGACACATAACTAGTATCGGAACCCGAATCAAATAAAACAGTAACAAAGAAGTCATTCAGAAGAAACTTACCCATTACCACATTGGGATCGTTCCTCGCTTCACCCTGACCGATCACAAAAACTCGACCCTTGGCACCATTACCACCATTGCTTCCCCTATTATTGTTTCCGTTCCCCTGGTTGTTGTTGTTGTTCTGTCTTTGATTCAGCTGGGGGCAGTCTCTTTTGAAGTGGCCTTCAGCACCACACTGAAAGCATCCTTTGTTGTTACCCTGTTGCTGTTGTTGCTGCTGACGCTGATTCTGGGGAGCTTGCTGCTGGTTCTGTCATCGCTGATTTGCAGGGTAGAGACTCCTGCAATCCTTGGCCGCATGACCAGGTTTGTTACACCTCTGACAAGTGCCCTTAGTACATGGTCCGCTATGATGGAAACCACATTGATTTCATTTGGGGTGGTTCCCCTTGTACCCACTCTGCCCTTGGCCACCAGAAGATTGTTGACCAGGGCTCTTGTAGTCATCAGTCTTTCACTGCTGAGACTGAGACTGAGCAGATGTTGAACCTTTGCTTGAGACTCCACCCCATTTGCGCTTGTTATTGCTGGGGGCATTGGATGTAGTAGTGTTAGTAGCACCAATTCGCTTAGGCAGCCTGTTCTGCTCGATTGCCTGGTCAGTGAGACGATGAGCCAAACGAATAACTTGCTGGATAGTGGCGAGGTATGCTGCAGTCACATGACTCTGGATCTCTGGCACTAAACCTTTGAGGTACAGCTCGTTACGCTTGATAGGAGGATCTACCATGGTAGGACATAAGATTGCCAGTTCATTTGATCTTTTCGTATACGCTTCGATTTCTGACCCCGTCATCTTTAAGTTGAAGAACTCTACTTCCAACTTGTGGAGGTCATCACGATTACAATACTCTTCCTTGATCAAATCTTTGAAGTCATTCCATGGGGTGGCATTAGCATCAACCAACCCTAGCATTTGGACCTGAGCGTTCCACCACGTGAGTGCTACACATTCCAGAGTACCCGTAGCATACTTCACCCTACGAGCCTCAGGGCATTCACACATCTCGAAGACAGATTCGAGCTTCTCAAACCAGTGAAGGAGGCCTACAGCTCCTTCAGTGCCGTTGAAATAAGTAGGTCGGCAGTCCATAAAAGTTTTGAAAGTACACACAGGAGGCTGAGCTGGCTGACCTGTCGTGCAAGTAAAAAAGAGACAAGGTTAAGCACAGTGTTGGTTCACGAGAGTAGGATCTTAAGATCCTAGAGTAAGTTGCAACGGCAGGTTATACCTTCTGCCTGAGCGGCTGCGAGTGCTGGAGCAACTTGTACATTGATTAAAGCCGTCAGCTGGGCTTGAGTTAGGTTGACTCATCCACTCATGATCTTCACAATAAGGAGATCATGGGTGAGTATAGTGTCGTGACAATGCGTAAGTGTGGAGTGACAGAAGAGAGTAAGCACACAATGAATGTCTAACAATAGTTGCTACGTTAACCAAAGCATACCATGAACAATGTTCTATGTAACTAACAACTAGGTAATATAACATAAACCATATCACCTAGAATGTTGAGCCTTGCACGTGGAGCGAAGCGTCGTTGTGGATTGTTGAGAACTGTACAGGTTATAGTCGGGTTTTATCAAAAAGCTTTTCCCTTTTTTAAAACCAAGTTCACTATAACCAATGGCTCTGATACCAATCTGTCACACCCCCAAAATCCACAAGCGGAGTATCACCGCATGGAGGCGTGACTGACCAGGATCCAGCCACCAATCATATTGAACAACGTATGTAAAATAAACTTAAAACCAAACACAATATAATTGGTGTTTCAAAACAAGTAAACCAAATTCAACTTATCAGCGGTAGCAATAAGTGTAAAACCAAAACATAGTTCATAAGTTCATAAAGTTTAACATGGCATACAACGTCCATGTCCCACAACGACTCCTCCTGCTCGTGTAAGCTCCAGCTAGACATCTAACGACCTGCAAGGCATGTAACAACGAGTCAACAAAAAAGTTGAGCGAGTTCACAGTTGGTGTTCATTGTTAAGTTGTTTCAAAAACTATGAGTTTATTTGTAAGTCATAAGTTAACCAGTTTACCCTGTTTCCCAAACATATCCATAATCAGTTGGGGCTTCCCCATGTGATCCACTAGACCCGTATACCATATCAACCACTGACTAAAGTAAGTTGGTGCCTTGACGTCAATGTATATCATCATTGACTAGTGCCCAGATCCATTAGTTCACGCCCGTCCTCTATGGCACGGTGTGAGGCTTGTCAAACCTAAATAGCGCTATCTAACTAATGACCCGCTCGCCATTGGCCTGGCGATTAAGTCGATATAAAAAGGAAGGACTTCATGATAGAAAGTTTTGGTCTAGTATCCATGTTGTCACCCTTCAGTAAAGAGGGTGTGTACGTAATCTCCAAACCAGGAGATTACACAGGTTCCGATTAAATACTTATCACAGGTTGTCACCCTTCAATAAAGAGGGTGTGTACGTGTTCCAAACCAGGAGATCACGCAGGTTCAGTTTCAATCCTTTAGCCATTCCCAACCCTGGGAAATCCCATGCCTTGTGGAAAGTGTGAACTCACCTCGGTTTGCTCGGTATGCTTAACTACTCGTTCAAAATCGATCAGTCAAAGCCTGTGTATTCACGTATACGAAAATCAGTCTATCATTACATTGGTTACATACATTCACAGTGTGCATCATAGAGGGGTCATGGTTAAACAGGTAGCAGTCACTTTAGCTTATAAAACACATAATAGATGATTTACTGTACATACTATACATATCGGATTTCCTATTCTTGATTAATAACAATCAACCTTTACAACACATGCAATCATTGAAACCTTCCTAACCTACTGTCCATGCGAAACTCTTCGACGAAAGGGATGCTCGACGAAACCCCGTGTGACGAAACACTTAGTGTTTCGTCGAGTTGACATGTGACGAAACCTTATAGGTTTCGTCGAGTTAGCATGTGACGAAACTACCTAGTTTCGTCGGCTCCTCAGTTTCGTCGTTAATATCAGATAATCACACAAGAACCCTAGCTGCCGTCACCAGAACAATCATTAACCAATCATTCCATCAAATCAATGTAGTACATATGATAACCATTACATCAAATTCATCAGATTAATCAAAATTAAGAATCTATCTCATCGATCAACAGTCTACAACCTCCTATTCAAATCAATAACACAATAATTTCAATCATCAACATGAAACCCTAATCATTCATTATCTCAGAAAAGATACACAATCATCGAGCCAATTAATCATCATGCCAACCTAACAAATACATCACTGTTATCATGCATACATATCATATCACACCGCAAGCAATAATACGATCAATCAATCTATAATCGTGTACTAACCGGAAGGATAGATATGAAACCAAAAGAACTTCAAGGGGGAGGGTTGCTAACTGACATCGGGTGCAAGGGAGGGGAATCTAGGCTTTGTCAAAGTTTTACGTAACTGACAGGACAAGGGGTTTTATTATAATGAGGAGTTGGGCCGAAACCTTTCTGGGCCGAAGCCTGCTATGGCGAAACTCTCAGTGTGGCAAAACCCCTGAGCTTGGTGAAACTCCTAAGTTTC
The DNA here is from genome assembly GCA_030545235.1 of Helianthus tuberosus. NCBI lineage: Eukaryota > Viridiplantae > Streptophyta > Magnoliopsida > Asterales > Asteraceae > Helianthus > Helianthus tuberosus. The sequence goes on from CM060352.1 coordinate 122,353,026, forward strand.
GTCGGGCTGCTCTGTGGCGAAACCCTGTGAGTTTCGTCGGAGTGGATATGACGAAACCATTAGGTTTCGTCGAGTTGGTGTGGTGAAACACTATGTGTGATTTTCTTTTAACTAATAAATACATAAGTTTACAAAACAGAAACATTACACATTAATCATGTAATTGATAACACAATAACGCTATATCCCCAACATATAACAACGTGTACGATTACATAGCAAACAAGTGATGCAAACACAATTGTGAAACAAATAATGTGTCGAGGAAAGACCTTGAAAACTCGGGTTCTCACAAAAGTTGCAGATGACTATTCATTTGGCAGCACAACTCTTTTGGGTCAAGAAGAATCTGGTAGTAGTAAGGATCAGGGTTATGATCATTACATCGACATAACAGCTGATGGAGCTTTTAACAACTCTGATTCTTACTCATCCAATTATGCTTTTACAGCTAATGGAGAAAACCAGAAACCAGAATTCTGGCAATCTGTGCTTTGAACTCAATGATCTCCAGCATTTTGATCCAACTGATTTAGAGGAAATGGACATATTACACCAACTTGCACTGTTGAGTGTTAGAACTAGAAGTTTTACAAAAGGACAGGGAGAAAAATTCCAGGGTTGCATGGGAATTTAAAAGTAGGGTCGGCTAAATCAAAAATCAAATGCTATAAGTGCAATTGGTTAGGTCATTTTGCTAGAGAGTGTAAGAGTCAAAACAGTGGACCAATCATCACACACCCAAGCCCTAGACCACAAAATAAGCAAAACACTGTGTAGTATTCCCAATATACCCCTGCTGCGCATGTAAACACTGCTCATTATGCACACCCTGCAACCCCTGTTCCTGTGCATTATGTCCAAACCACTGTTCCTCAAATTCAGTATGTCCAAGCCCCAGCTCCACAGGTTCAGGTGCAACAAGTTGCACCTCAACAAGCTACACCAGCAGTGGTTCAACCAGATCAGCAAAACTTCTTCACCCAAGGCTTTTTTGACTGGAGTAGCTTACCTGATGATCTAGGTGATGAAAACTTTGCACTCTATGCTAAAAATAATGCTTCTAGTGATGATTTTTGTTTTGTAGCATTGGAGTCTATACCAGAAGGGCTAGAAACTGAAGAAGGACAGTCAAATGAAGAAACAGTGGATACAATTGCTGAAGTAGTGGTTACTGTTGTTGCTGGTGAAATACTGTTGGGAGAAAATTCAGAACCTCTGTTTGAACCACTGTCTGACCCCTTGTCTGTTGAAGAAGATGAGAAGAAACAAGGTGAAAAAGAAGAGAAATAGCCAGAAGAAAGGGAACATGTATGTGATTGTGCCATGATGGCTGCAACTAAGGGAGCTTCCGCATGCTTAGATAGTCTTTGGTATGTAGATAGTGGAGGCTCCAGGCACATGACTGGATGTAGAGCTCTACTCAAAGAATTCAAAACTCATGGAGGGGGTGATATATCTTTTTGTAATAATAGTAAAGGGAAGGTGATGGGTTCTGGTACAGTACAGTCTGGAAATGTTAAGTTTGAAAATGTCAATCTGATTGACAATCTCTCACAAATGAGTGATAAAGGTTATGGCTCATTCTTTACTAAGGAGTGTTGTAGGATTGTTGGACCAGAAATGGTTAAAAAGATTGAAGAAATAATAAAAAATGGAAAAACCCAACTTGTTGCTCAAAGGAGTGGCAATGTTTATGTAGTTGATTTGTCAAAAGAGAGCCCCAGGACTGATGCCTGTCTGTTCTCAGCTGCTTCTAACAAAGAGACAGAACTTTGGCACAGGAGATTGGGGCACACAAATCTCAAGACAATCATTACCTTGTCAAAACAGGGACTTGTAAGAGGTCTTCCTCAAAAACTGTTCACCTGTCCTGATCATTGTGTTTCCTGTTTAAAAGGAAAACAACATAAAAGCTCATTTAAGTCCATTGAAGTGTCCAAGACAACCAAGTTCTTGCAAATGCTGCACATGGATCTGTTTGGCCCAGTAAAAGTCATGAGTCTTAGAAAGAAAAGATATTGTTTGGTAATTGTAGATTACTTTTCTAGGTTTACATAGACTTATTTCTTACATTCTAAAGATGAGACTGCAGGCATTCTGCAAGACTTTTTCAAACAGGTTGAAAAGCAGTTTGACTTGCCAGTAAAAGTCTTTAGGAGTGACAATGGCACAGAATTCAGAAATAGGGAGTTGGATGAGTTTTGTGTGTCAAAAGGAATTGTAAGGCAGTACAGCATTCCAAGAACACCAGAACAAAATGGAGTTGTTGAGAGAAAGAACAGAACACTGATAGAGGCTGACAGAAGCATGCTTGCTGATTCAGGTTTGCCATTAACTTTCTGGGCAGAGGCAGTAAACACTGCTTGCTATGTCCAGAACAGAGTTTTGATCAACTCCAGGCATCAAAAGACTGCCTATGAAATTCCGTATAAAATCAAACCACTGATCTTATACTTTGAAGTATTTGGCTGCCCATGCTTTATTTTGAACTTAAAAGACTCAATTTCGAAATTTGCAGCCAAAATAGATTGTGGTTATCATTTGGGATACTCAACCACTGCTAAGGCCTACAAAGTGTTTAACACAAGGACCAAAACAGTGGAAGAGACTTTGAATGTGAAGTTCAATGAACTCTTTCAATGAAAATTCCTGCAAATCCTACTGAGTTATTTGATCTTGATAAAATCTCCTTTGAAAATGTTTATGTCAAGACTAACAGTGCAGGTCCATCTCAACCACCTCCATCAGACAATGGCTATGAAGTAATCATCCCACAACAAAACTTCAAATCCATTGCCAGAGCAGCAGATGTTCAAAACCGCTGTCAAAGCTCAACCACTGCTACCTCAACAGTTGTTGACCAAAGTAGCCCTAAAACCCCTGCTTCCACATCATCAAACACTGTTGATAAAAATATTCAAACAGTGGATAAAAGTCAACATGTTTCAACACCACTTCCTCCTATTCCTCCACCTCCATTTCAAGACACTGTTGGATCATCAAAGTCACCAACAGTTGTTAGCTCAGACGATTCACATCTCCAACCCTCACCCGTAAATGCCATTGTTCCATACAAAGGAGATCTTATCTTCTTGAAGTCTCATCCACCAGACCAAATAATTGGCAACATCAGTGAAGGGGTGCTCACAAGAAGTCAATCCCAAAACATCTGTCTTTTTGTTGGCTTTCTATCACTCCATCAACCAGTCAAGTACCAAGAGGCACTAAAAGACAACAGTTGGGTAGAAGCCATGTAAGAGGAGCTCCAACAGTTTAAAAGACAACAAGTATGGGAGCTTGTAACACTACCAGAGGGTGTGAGTCCTATTGGCACAAAGTGGGTCTTTAAAAATAAAACTGATGAAAGGGGCATTGTTGTCAAGAATAAAGCAAGGCTAGTGGTTCAAGGTTTCAGACAGGAAGAGGGTATTGACTATGATGAAACTCTTGCCCCTGTCACAAGATTGGAAGCTATCATATTGTTCTTGGCCTTTGCTGTCAACCACAACATAAAAGTGTTTCAAATGGATATTAAATGTGCTTTCCTCTATGGTAAAATTCAAGAAGAGGTATATGTTTGTCAACCTCATGGCTTTGAGGATCCATTTTATCCAAATCATGTCTACAAGCTAAATAAGGATTTATATGGCTTGAAACAAGCACCTTGAGTCTGGTATGAAACTCTTTCCACCTTTCTTCTTTCCATTGGTTTCACAAGATGTAAAATTGATACAACATTGTTTCTAAAATGGAGAGGGAAAGATTTGATGATTGTCCAGATTTATGTGGATGACATCATCTTTGGAAGCACATGTTCTAAAATGTGTGAAGAGTTCAGACAACTCATGACAACTGAGTTTGAGATGAGTGCAATGGGTGAACTACAGTGCTTTCTTGGTCTCCATGTAAAGAAACTGCAAAATGGTACTTTCATTCATCAAGGCAAATATGCCAAAGAACTTTTAACAAAATTTGATATGAATGACTGCAAACAATGCAGTACACCCATAGCAACCACCAAGTTAGTCATGTCTGATGAAAAGGATGATTTGGTTGATCAAACTCTTTATAGAAGCATGATTGGGTCTTTATTGTACCTAACTGCATCTAGGGCAGACATCATGTTTGCAACATGTGTTTGTGCAAGATCCCAATCACCCCCTAGAAAGTTAAACCTTATTGCTGTAAAAAGGATATTCAGATACCTCAAAGGTGCTCCCACACTTGGTATCTGGTATCTAGCTGATGGACATATCAAGCTTTCAGGTTTCTTAGACAGTGACTTTGCTGAATGTAAAACAACAAGGAAGTACACTTCAGGAGGGTGCCAATTCCTAGGCAATTGCTTAGTGTCTTGGCAAAGCAAAAAGCAACCAGCTGTTTCAACATCCACTGTTGAGGCAGATTATATAGCTGCTGCAAGCTGTACACCCTAACTATTATGGCTTCAAAATCAATTGCTGGATTTTGGTATCACTCCCTTAAAGACACCTCTCATGTTGGACAGTCAGGCAACAGAAAATATCATCAAAAATCCAGTTTCACATTCAACCACCAAGCACATTTACATCAGACATCACTTTGTGAGGGATTGCTATGAAAAAGGTTTGATTTCTCTGGACCATGTTCCAACTAAAGATCAGCTGGCAGATGTGCTAACAAAGGCTTTAGACACATCAACCTTTAAAAGCTTGATCTCTAGGATTGGCATGCTGAACATGGACTAACAGGCAAAATCATGTTTCTCTATGAATAAAAGCATTAAAATGTTTTCAGAAAATCAAAATTCATCCTTAAAAATAGCTAAAAATGAAAATTTTCATTAATCCTTAAAAGTCTGCCATAACCACTGTTTTGGGTTCAAACATCTGTTCTGTTGATATTATCCAGTGCTGAAAGTCAACCTCTGTTCCTTCATTATCCTTGTTAAAAACTGTTGTCAAACATCAGTGTTTTAATCCACTGATAGGCTATCCACTGATAGTTAAAGTCAGCCACTATTTTCATTTTCACCACCGTAAACCACTAATATTGATCCATCAGTGGTTTTCTAACAACTGTCATCCATTATTCATCAGAGGTTGTCACATGGACAGTACTTATCCATCAGATCTTTTGTAATGCTGCCACATCAGCATACACTTTTTCACCCTATAAAACCCTGATCAAACCCCCAAACAGGGTTTTCACTGTCGAATCGAATTCAAAATTCCATTCCAAAGTAGTTTCCAACAAATCCTCTCAAATCACTCATCTTTTCCATTCGCTCTCAACCACCTTCGATTCACCATGGCTCTCCTTTTCAAAACCCCTCGTAACAACCTGTGTATACTTGAGAAACCAAGTCAAAACACAACCTTTAACTCCACAATTGATGCACTCTCGTCTTCAAAGTACAAAACTTTATTGACTTGTAATGCACCCATCTACATGGATACCCAACGAGAATTCTGGAAAAATGCAAAGCTTGAGGTCGAGGATTAAAAGCCCTTGGCTATTACTTCAACCATAAGGGGAATTCCAGTGACTGTCACACCTCAAACGATTTCAGAGGTTTTTGAAATCAATGATCTTACAGGTAAAACCTCTTTCCCAAAGGCTGATTACCAAACTGATTTCATTGAGAGAGGGTATGAAGATGAAATGAAAAAAGACACTTTATAAAAGGGCAGTTTTCCACCTACCATGAGATTTTTATTCCTTACCCTCCTCATGTGTGTGTCAAATAAAACTACAACTTTTAATGAAATACCAGTGAAAATCCAATACTTGGGGTATGTTATTTTGACAGAAGAAACTTTTAATTACTCCCAAGACATTTTCAATGACATGGGCAAAAATGTCAATAATATTAAAGAAAATAAAAAAAACATTCTTAGTGTTTCCAAGGTTTTTTAGTTTTTATTTACAAAAGAAATTTTCAAAGGATAATGCACATGTGCTTATCCAAGGAAATCCTTTTCAAATAAATACCCTATCTTCTGAAACATTCACATGGCTGTCAAAACCTTCAAAAACACAAACAGAGGCACCTGAGCAGAATTTAGCAGCAACAACTGCTCCTCAGGTCCCTGCTATTGAGCCCACTGCTCCTGGTGATCACAGTAGCAGACCCACTGCTGTGAAACCCACACCAAAACCCACCAAAAAGCCAATCAAGAAAAAATCCCAAAAGCCCCCCAAACCCTCCAAAAAGGTAACTCTGGAAGATGAGATCCCAGAGATAATACCTGTGACAACACAAAAGTCACCTGAAACCACTGCTGCTACTTCCTCACAGCAGTTGGAAGAAAGATCTCAACCCGAGCCTCAAACTCCTCCTGCATCCTCTCAAAAGGATCAAGTTTTATCCACAGGGACACCAAATTATGAAGCTTTGGAATCACTTGATTCCAACTTCCACAGCCCTCCACCCGGGGCAAATTCTCTTTCTACTCCCATACTCACTGCACAACTTCCACCATCAATTATACCTATGTTGAATGCTTTGGATATGGATCAAGAACAAATCAGTTCTTCTCAAAAACCTATCACTGAGAACATACCTCAACAAGTGACTGAGTCTGATTCCTCTACCATTGCTATCCCATCAACAGTTGAGAAGGTTACACCCCTTGAGTTACAAGTAACTCTTGGTGGTAGTTTAAGTGGAGCAGCTACTACAGGTGTTGAATCAACTGATTTGCACCTGGCCAGTAGTTTCATAAGTCAGACTCCCTTAAAGGCAATTTCCTCTTTAGGAACCAAGGTAACCACTGGTGTGTTTCCATTATACACTGGTGTGTTTACTAAGGTAACCTCTACTGAGGAAAGACGTCACGAGAACCAAGAAAAAGGGGCATTAGTGGATGATTTTTGGGAAACTTTTCCTAAGTCAACTACTGTTACAACCACTTCTGGTGGGAAATTAGATGATCCCATTAACTTGGGTGATGGTTTGAAATATAAAGAATTGACGGAGAGGGTTGATAAAACTGAAACATCTGTTGCAGATATCAAAGACATGCTGCAACAGTTGTTACAATCTCAAAAGGATACACCCACTGCTACATCATCTGCTCCATCCCCTACTGAGCTATGGCATCTGTTTCAACCTCTGCTTCACAAACAAAGACAATATGCAGATCAACAGCATGAAGTTCAACTTCAAATTGTCAGAAATGTCATGGAAGCTAGGTACAAAGATACTCAAGCAGATATCAAAGCCATTAAAGCTCATCTGCTCCAAACCACTGGCACTGCTCCTCCTTCAATCATCTTTGTTGACAACCTTGATGATGCCAAAAAGGGGGAGAAAGGTAAAAAGGGAAAATATGGCCTATATATTAAACCAGATACAATGTCCAAACTTGTTCCAAGGCTAGATGATTCCAAAAAGGTTGATGAGACTCAAAATGCTTTTTCTAATCTAAAGGCAAACATGAAAGAGTCTATGGAAATAAAAGGGTCGAAAAGATTTGAGCAAGAGAAGAAAGTTATGATGGAAAAGGAAGAGCAGGGTACTTCTGCAATTAAAAGAAGAAATCCTACCAGAAAGGTTAGCCAACCCAAAACCACACCTTCCAAAACCACCAAACATACTCCTCAAATCCCCAAAAGTTACTCTTATCAAACCTCTACACCAACAGATGTTAAGACACCTGTTGTATCAACAGTTGTTGATACTTCAGTGGTTTCAACAAATGTTATCCCAACCACTACCATCACTACTACATCAACCCACACTCAATCCACTGCCATACCAAAAAAAAACATCACCATCACAAAAACCACCTGCCAAAAAGCAGAAGACAACAGTTGACACATCAACTGTTGTAGTGACAACAGTGGATGAAACACCAGTTGTTTCAACAGCTGTTAGTCAGTCACCCATCATTTCAATCACCACCACTCAACCCACAAACACACCACCAACCTCTCCAAAGGACAAAAGGAGAAGGGTAACAAACATTGTACTGGGAGATGACACTTTCCCACCTCCAACATCTTCACAAACTCTGACCCTAGCCTCTATTCCAAACCATGTTCCAATCTCTTCAGTTCAAGCCCTCAATCCAAACACTGACATTGTTCCGGTGGGAGTACAATATCCATTAGATCTTCCAGCAGTCAGGGAGGAGATCAAATCCTTCTACTATGAAGATGATCCTGAAAAGAGGAAACTCCCATCTGTCCAAGCTTATCCTTTGCCAAGAAACATAGAAGAATATTTAAAACTAAAGGTCAAACAAGCAGAGGATATATCTCAAAGAGACACAGAGGGAAAATCTGACAAAGAGATTCAAAGGAATTTGTAATACCTGCTCACCAAAGTCAGAACCTTAGAGCAGTTCTCAAAAGATCTTTGTCAAAAATTATCAGAAAAGGATGATGAAAGTGTGCGATAAGATTACATTGAGCATATCATGGCATATAAGAAATACAGAGCAGAAAAGCATCAGTACAAAGAATGGACCATAAGTGAATTACAGTAAGAAATTGCAAGAATAGAAAAGATGCTTGAAGACAAAGTAAAACAAACACCTCCAATCTGGGCCAATTACAAAAAGAATGTACCAGAAAGGGCCTTGAAGCTGAAAAGAATGAAAGACGAACTTATAGCTGCGGATTATGGGTCAAGGAATCAGGTTACAAGGTGGTCAGAGGTAAAAGTGTTAGATACCTAAAAAAGGTTGGAATAGTTAAGGAAGAGAGATCCCACTACTCCCAAAAAAACTGATTATCTAGAAGCAGTGGTTCTAGTCAAACAAAAACTTCCAATTAGAAGACCCACTGCTCCAATTGATACCATTCATTATCAAAGAAGGAAACAAAAGCAGATGGATGCAGAAACAAAAGAAGACAAGGCTCAAGAAGAATACATCATGAAAATGGTTCTTCAGACACCGATGACAGAAAAACAAGACCTAGTACAATCTCAAGATCATGCCAAAGTTGTCATCACCAGGCCTCCATCTCCAAACTCATCAACAATAAAGTCTCTCCCAAGAAACCCAACGGATTCGAAAAATACTAAAGTGGAAGTCTGATAAAAAAACCCACGTATTGACTCTGCTCAAATTCAATGGTGAAGTGAAGCATATATCAAGGGAATAAGCACTTGGCCTGGGTGTTGAAGATTTACAAGATCTTCTTGAGCTTACACTGTGTAGGGATGAGAATGATGAGGATTCCATGAACGTTGAATTACAATTCAAAGGTCAAGTCAGGGAACTCTTGATGAGACAATAAAGATCCAGAATAATGAAGATTTTTGGCATCATCTATTCCAGGGGGAGATTGTTGGGATTGAACCCTACAAAGGAACAGTTGATAAAGCTAAAACTGGATCAGATAAGTGGATTAAGCAGTTGTTTGCATCAGATCTTTCCCCTTGGAAGTGATCCTAACATCGGATGACCTCAAGTATTGTCCTTTACAAACAATTGTTGATCACTAAAGACTGTTGAAGATAAAGCACTGATGCTCAATCTACTGATATGGTTCAAGTACTGCTGAAGACACAAAGCAATGCTGGAGTTATAATAGTGGAATGAAGAAGCAGTAGTTTAGTTTGTTCTTTGTATTAAAATGGTAATCAGTAGTTTAGTCAGCAGTGTTTGTATTGATCAGTGGTTATAGGTTGTTAGGAGGTTAGATGTCACTTTCATGGTGACGTCAGCCAAAAGATGCTCAGTGGTTTGTTATGTACTATAAATAGAACAGTACCCTATACTGTTCTATTAGCTCTCTTAATCACCAAGTCATTTTGTACGAACAATCACTGTGAGCTCAAGCTGAGTGGGAGATTAAGTGCATGCATGCATTGTGATTGATTATTGTAACAAATACAATCATTCGATTTCAATATAAACATGTTTGCTAAAACTTATTCTCTCATTGATTGTGTGTTGAAAGTTTGTTTCATTTAATTCCGCTGCATTTAACTCTGTTTCATCATCATTATTATCAAACAAGCACAATCAAAAGAAACTCAGATCCTAACAATTGTAATATGTTTGGACATACTATTGACAGATGTTTTGAGTTGGTGGGATATCCACTAGGTTTAAAAAAAAAAAGAGTAAACAACCAAGTTGGAATGAATGTGTCAAATAATAATAAGTCAAACTTGTCCACTAGTTCTTCTTTGTCTTATTTTCCTTCTTAACGTGTCACAAAGTTATTAATTCTGGTTGGTGAAAAACCAGGGACATATTCTTAGATTTCAAATATGAGTGGTAAGTTTTGTAATATGTCTGAAAGTGTTGTTCCAACATAGAGACCCCTTTCTTCCAAAGACATTCCATAAAGTCTAGGGGTGTTTTATCAATGTTGGGATAAAGGGATCCCCCCCCCCCAACCCACACACACCAACCCCTTTTCAATTTCGACAAAACTTTAAATAAATTAACTAGAACCACATATGTGCAATATATGTATAGGGGTGGGGGGATTTAGGTTTTTAGGGGTGTGTGCGTTTAGGTTTTTGAGGGGTGGGGTGGGGGATTTAGTTTTTTTTTTTTTGTGGGGGGGGGGTGGGTTGGGGGTTTAGGTTTTTTTTTTTGTATTAATACACTTGTGTAGTACTTTTCTAAAAAAATATGGATTAAAATTAGTGAATTTTAGGTTTATTGTTTTACAAAAAAAATATTTGAAAAAAAATTGGTATGCTTTTTAGGCTTTTTTAGGTAGTTTTTTTTGTTTTCTTGTTATCCATCCGCGTATATATATATATATATATATATATATATATATATATGTATGGTGGGGTTTGGCTACAAAGTCTAAATCTCCTAAAAAGTGTACAAAGTCATAAAACAACATAATTTCAACCATAAAACACATCTAAACCCCACAAATAACATAGTGAAGATTACTGAAACGCTATATTCAAACTCTAGCAGTCCATAAAAACTCCAAACACACCATCTTAAAACTATGATATAAAACACAATATGATAATCAACCTAAAACACATAATGTTAGCCATTGGATAATTAGAGTCTTTGTAACCCGCGCGAAAATTTCGGGCTTTCAAAAACTTCTCTATTTCTTTTGGAACTATTTCGTTAACCGATATTTAAACATAATCAATTTAACGAAGCGTACATTCCGAGACAAAGATATAAGTTACATATACCCTAAATACCCTTAATATAGCTTAAATATTAGGTTAGAAGGGTTAAAAATGTCAAAAACCTGATAATACAAGTCTAGGGGCTAAAACTGCCAAAAAGTGAAACTTGTTTGTTAGAAGGCCTTACGAACCGTAAGACCTGAACCATACGGTCCGTAAGACATGCCCAGAAGCAAAAATTTGCTTGTTTTCCATGTTCTACCAACTTTCATCAAACCAAGTAACCTTGCACGAATCTTGCCACCTTTAATCTAGTTAAGACACATGTTAGGACACTAATCAACACCCTATAACACATGGCAACATCTCCTTGATCCTCCATCACTATAAATAGGTGCTTGTTCTTCACACCATTCTTTTATCTCACTCTAAATATTCTTATGGAGCTTGCTTCCACCTTTGAAAGCCTCCTTCTGAGTTCTTAAAGTGTTCTTCAACACTTGTAAGTGCTCTCTCTAGTCTTTTTGATTTTCTTAGCTAGTTATGAGCCAAAACTCAAGCAATTTGACTTTTGCTTTGACTTTCGGTTCAGACCATTTTGGTCAAGTTAAAGTTCAAATTGAACTTTGCTACGTGATCGTAATAATGAATGTATTAATCCCTCGCGATTACACCATCTGATCATCACGTTTAGCAGGCGAAATAACGAGTCAAACTTTTATGAAATAAAAGTAAAAAAATGCATAAAAATGCATTTTTACGACGAAAGAGTATTCGGGTATTAAAATTTGAAGTTTTGACACAAAATCAGTTTCATAACATAATTAGATATGTTCTAACATGTCTAGCTCGTCATTTCTAGTTTAGCGTTTGTTCCTTAGTCGAAAGTCGAGCGGTTTGACTTCCTCTCTGACTTTCAAATCTAACCCGTTTGGTCAACCTTAGGATCCCACCAATCTCATTTATATGACAATACTAATATATGGAATAGCCCTATGAGGTTATGCGTTATGGTCATGTCGTTTGGTTAGTCAAATGACGAGTCAACTTTAAATACTTTTAAAAATGTCTAAAATACCTTTTTTCACATAAAATAGTTTTAATAACAAACGATTATTTTTTTACTTATAAACTGATCATATAACATTAGTAAACATGTTTAGAAATATTGGACCCGTCATAGGACTCATTCGACCATCTAGACCCGTAGTTACACATACGATCCGTTAAAGTTGTGACATTTGTGCTCTTGTAAACACTGTATGATGTAGAACAATATCAATTATCAATGAAACAATTTGTTTTGGTTCCAATGTTTGTTTATTTGTGTATAATAATTTCACGTTTTGATTCTAGTTCGATTTCAAGCTCTAAATCAATTTCTGGAAAGTTATACGCAAACTGTTACGTAAACGTAATCAGTTTAATGTGAAAAAGACTCTGGAACAGTGACACAAGCTTAACGTACCTTGAATAACCTTTACATAACTTAGAAATAAGTTTTGAAGGGTTTGGTATGTCAAAAACAAGTTTATTCGATCATTGGGACTATTTGCGACAAACTGCAAAAGTCTGCCAATTCGTATAGCAACCTACACTCCAGAATAAGATCATAAGCTAAACATACCCTAAATACCCTTAACATAGCTTAGAAATAAGTTTTGAGGGGTTCGGTATGCGAAAATGCGCTTATTTGATCATAGGGACTAAAAGCGTCAAGACTGTGAAAGTTTTCATATACGTGCATATCTCGCATTCTGACCATATCCGAACATCCAAAAAATTTTTTAATCACTAAAATATTGTATTTTGGTGATGGGAATGCAAAAATACCATTCGTAGCGCAATATGGATCGTTTTCGTGTCCGTTCGAGTTTCGTCGTAATTGACTGAAAAAACGTGACCGTACGACCAAAGAAACCGACATCTGTGATATTTACAAGCATATTTCAAGTCCCCTATGCTTTAACATCCTTGTAGAGCCTTGAAAATGGGTTAACGGGGGTTAAACGTGTCGAAAATGCATTAAAGTGTGTGTAGGGATCAAAGTTGCCAAATTCTGAAACTCTGTGGCAAGGGGTCACGCCATGCGACGGCCCAGGGGGCTTCTGGTTGCGCGACGCGAGGGCCTAATCTGGACAGAATGTTCTAAATCAGCAGCTGCACTTGTTTTCTTCAATTGTTTAGCAAACTTGTGGGTATTTTAGGTGGTAATCAAGGTTTTAATCCTATCCAAACACTTGTGGCAATCCTATACTTGCTTGGAGACCATACAATACACATTGCATCATCTTATGGCTTCTCAAAAACTATAAATACCCCTCAAATCTACTCATTTCATTGCTCATCCTCATTTTCTCATCTCTAACACTCTAAGTGGAGTTGCTACCTTCTTAGGAGGCCTCCCATCTGAGTTTTCTAATTAATATTTCAGCCTTCGAGCACTTGTAAGTGTTCTTTCATGGCTTATTCATTCATTTCAGCAATTACAAGCTGAAAGCCAAACCGTTTGACTACCGTTTGACTTTCGGTTTTGACCATGAATTGGTCAAGTCAAAGTTCAATTGAACTTTGCAACGTTAGCTTAATCATGATGGTTATAGTCCCTTGCGACTATGCCTGCTGATTACCACGTTGACTAGTCGAAATGACAAGTCAAAGTTTCGGTCAAAATGCACGATTATGTGCATTTTTTGACGAAACTATTTTCGGGTACCAAAACACTTTGTTTTGATATCAAATCAGTTTTCTAACTTAGTTAAACATGTTTTAACATGTTTAACTCGTCACTTTTAGTTTAGTGCTTGTTTAGGGTCGTAAGTCAAGCGGTCTTAACAACCGCTTAGACTTTCGAACCCGGCCCGTTTGGTTGATCATTAGGATCCGACCAAACATATTTTGTGACCATAGTTGCATAGGGAATAACATTTTGAGGTTATACCTTATGGTCACTTAGTTTGATTAGTTGTATGATAGGTATTTTATATGCCTTAGGAAAATGACCAAAATGCCCTTTTCACGGATAATTTGAATTTAAGCATATGTAAGTTAAATTTTGACACTTAAACTGATTATGCAACATTATTAAAGTTGTTAGGGCATATAATACTTATCATAGGTCTAGTTACACCATCCGAACGCGCTTTCGTGCAAATGACGCGTTAAAGTAGCTTAAACTACCTTATCGGGTCATAACGGGTCAAAAGCACTTAGGATAGGGTTCAAATCAGAATGTAGGCTTGTTTAAACCATATCATATGAGTTCCAACACTCATTTGGTTTACGAGACGTCATTCCACCCGATCTCCCGATATAGGTCCCGGTTATTAACATAGTGATCCGATACTAGGTGCCACTTGATTCCTTGATTGCCCGAGCTTTGTTAGTTCACTTAATCGAGGATACCTTGCAATCTCAAGTGAGTACATCGTTCCCCTATTTTATGCTTTCAATTTTTTTGGAGTGATTCATATGTGTTAAAACAATTTCGAGTTTTCAAAAACAAATACTATGGTTTATATTAAACACAACAATTTCAATAATGTGGACGAAACTTGTTGGTGCGTAGACACATAACACGAATGACATTCATTAGCTTTGGCTAAGCCGACCAGTAGTATGTTATGGTACCATAGGATCTGATAAATCCCGTTATCGGACTATCGCCATGGTTATGGGGTAATGTGGGTAACGACAGAACCTGATGATTTTAACAGACCCTTTGGTGATTTGTTAGTCGATTAAAGATACCCTTTGGTGGTATAGACGAGTCAAAACACAGGTTTGAATATGTTCAACTAGAACGACCAAAAGTTAGTTTTCACAGTTAAAACACGAACGATTGAACGAATGGTTTTATGACCCGAACGCTTGAACGCTGGTTTATAACATGAACGAGTTGAACGATTTGAACAAATGGTTTTGATAACATGAACGATTGAGTACAAGTACAATCGAACGATTGGTTTTTGGTATGTGATTAGATAACGGGACGGGTGTAATATGATAAAAGCATGGTAGATATGCCGCTGGTAATTCTTATATATAAGTGCTTTTATGATATTGCATTTTGTGGCGTTATTTAGTTCACTTGAACAAATTATTTCAAATGATGACACGCAACGATGTTTACTAAATGATATAAACCATATAAGTTTTATTACAAGAACGATTTACAAATTGGTTTACAAAAACAAATGTTTTAGTCAAGATTCATGGCAACAAGGTTTTCATAAACATTAAACCAACTTGTTTAAGTTGGTTAATCATATTACAATACCAAACACTTTTCAATACAAGGTTTTCAAATATCGACTCTAGTAGTCGTATGAGGTATTGTAACTTGTATACAAGCCATGAATTTGACACACACACAAAACCTATGTGCTCGCCGGCATTTTTATGCTGACTTTATTTTCACATATGTTTCAGGTGCTGTTGTTTGACGATGATTATGCATGCTCACGTAGGAATGGACGAGGCCTTAGTGACATAAAAAAAGAAAGACAATATGTTGAACTCGTTTGTTTTACTTTTAAGACAATGTTAAACATTTAATAATTCAATAAAACATAACTTCAATATCCATGTGTTGTGAAACAATGATTCTGTTACGACACTCCCTGACGTTTCCGCCGCGGTTTTGTTGTTTTAACGCGGTCGGGGTGTGACAGAAGAGTTGGTATCAGAGCTCATTGTTATAGGGAATTAGGTTATTAGTAATGCTTTGACCTAGACTATAACCTTTCTAGGACCCTAACACAAGTTACCTTGTGTTTAGATCTTAAAACAATATCGTCACCTATCTTTAAGTGACAACCACAACAAGAACACAAATTACAAATCCGTTTTGAAAATCAATCATCTATTCTTAGATGATTTGTTTTAGGCTTTAAGCCATAAAGTTTTAAAAATATCTTCAAAGTTTGGGTTTTATAATGTGAACACGTGCAATCTGGAAGGGTGGGTGCCTGTACCTCGAGTTTTCTATTTAAGGCTAGAGTGTTCGTACAAATCCGTAGTATCGGACCAGTCACTATTACCTGGGAAATCTTGGGGTGAGTGTCCACTTATAGGCTAAAGCATGTCTTTGCGATACATTATTATTACGCATTTACTTTGATTAGTCACTCTGTGTCGTTTATTTGTTCGAGGTAACGAAACAAATGATCACCTTCCTTATGTTTCGTCGATATTTTCAATAGCTCTTTTGTCTCTCCAAATGTCAATCTCACTCGTTTCTCATGTTTCCTTGTTCTTTTTAGAATATACCTCCTAGACGTGATCAAACACAGGATGCTGCACTCACAGCCCTAGTCGTTCAGCAGATTGCTGCTGTGATTATGTACCTCATAACTCAGATAAATCAAACAAATAGCAATAACAATGCTCAGTGCTATTTTAAGACATTCAATTCGGCTAAACCACTGAAATTTTCTGGGTCTCAAGGAGCAACTGCGCTCCTACAATGGTTCGAGATTCTGGAAAGCACATTTAGACATGTTCAATGTCCGAATGAGCGAAAGGTTGAGTTCGCATCTAGTGTTTTTGAGAAACGTGCTTTAACATGGTGGAACAGGGTGATGAGAGATAGGGGTGCCGATGTGGCGTTGGCACAAACTTGGGAAGAGCTTCGGGCTCTCATGATGAAAGAGTTCTGCCCTTGATACGAACTAAGGGCACTAGAAAGGGAATTTGATGATCTTAAACAGGATGGGTGAGAACACTGTGCATACACGGATCGTTATGAGGAGTTGAGTTTGCTCTGTCCGACTATGGTTACCCCGCTGGATAAGGCTTTTGAGAGGTACATCGATGGTTTACCTGACCCAGTACAAGACATTGTTACTAGTAGCAACCCTACCACTATACGTCAGGCCATCGAGTTGGCTGCAACCCTGACTAAGTCTCAGGTCAGGAAGGGTAAACTAACCCGCAATGTCACACCCCGACCGCGTAAAACAACAAATCGCGGCGGAATCATCGGGGAGTGTTGTAACAGAATCATTGTTTCAAAACACACGGAAATTTGAAGTTCCGTTTTATTAAACATTAAATATTTACATCGTCTTGAAATCTAAATAAGCAAGTTAAACATAGTCTATCATTCTTTTTAATTCACTAAGGCGTCGTCCAGTCCTATGTGAGCATGCATTCTAGCAATCAACATCATTCAACAACACCTGAAACATATGTAAAAACAAAGTCAGCAAAGAAATGCTGGCGAGCACATAGGTTTTTGAGAGTGTCGGATTCATGGCTAGTTTACATGTTGCAATACCCAATTTAAAAACCTTGTTTTGAAAAGTATAGTATTGCGACATAATTAACCAACTCAAATCAAGTTGGTTATAATTTATAAAATCTCGTAGCCATGATTCTTAACCCAAAACATTTATTTTATTAAATAAAATTGTAAAACATCTCTTAAAAACTCGTTAATAAAACTCGTATGGTTTATATTATTCAGAAAACATCATTGTGTGACGTCGTTTCAAAATCGTTTACCCAAGTGAACTAAATAACGTCACGGTATGTAATATGATAAAAACACCTATATATAAGAAGTACCAGCGGCGTATCTACCATGTTTTCATCACATTACACCCGTCCCGTTATCTAAACACTAACCAAAAACCAATCGTTTACCCAAATCGTTTAACTCATTAAAATCGCTTCAGTTATTTATATCATTCTCATTTTAATTGTGAAAACTACTTTTGGTCGTCTCGCTAATCACATCCAAACCTTCGTGACAAACCACCAAAGGGAAAGTTAACTATCACAGATTCAGTCGTTACCCACAACCCCCACACATAACTATGGGTGTAGTCTGATAACGAGATTTGTCAGATCCTATGGTACCATAACCTAATACTGGTCGGTTCGGCCAAAACTAATGAATGTTATTCGTTATGTAATTACAACCAACAAGTTTATCCACATTATCGAAATCGTTATTAATTTAATATAAACCATTTTAATCATTTTCGAAACCATCGTTAAAAACATCGAAATCATTTAACACATATGAATCACCCCAAAACAATCGAAAACAGTAAAATAGGGGAACTATGTACTCACTTGAGAATACTTAGAAGTCTCGAATAACAACAAAGCAAAGCTAGAGGGATCACGGAAATCAATCGGCACCTAATATAAGTAACTATGTAAATAAACCGGACGTAAATCGGAAGATCGGATAGGATGAGGTTTCGTAAACCAAATGAGTATTGGAACTCATATGACATGGTATAACAAAGCCTACAAACTAAATCGAAACCTAACCTAAGTGCTTACAACCCATTACGACTCGTTTAGGTAGCTTACGCTACTTTAACGCGTCGTTCGGGTTAAACATGTTCGGACCGCCTAACTAGTCCTATGACAAGTATTATATGCCTTAACATGTCTAATAATGTTACCTAAACAGTTTAGATATAAAAATTTAGGTTACATATGCTTAAAATGAATTTATGCGTAAAAAGGGCATTTTGGTCATTTTCCTAAGGCATATAAACTACTTATCATACAACTACTTAAATGAAGTGACCATAAGGTATAACCTCGGAAGGTTATTCCCTGTACAACTATGGTCACAATACATGTTTGGTCGGATCCTAATGATCGACCAAACGGGTCTAGTTCGAAAGTCTAAGCGGTTGATAAGACCGCTTGACTTACGACTCTATACAAGCACTATACTAAAAGTGACGAGTTAAACATGTTAAAACATGTTTAACGAAGTTAGAAAACAAGTTTGATATCAAAACAAACGGTTTTGATACCCAAGAATAGTTTGGTTACAAAATACGCATAGGCACGTATTTTGACCGAAACTATGACTCGTCACTACGCCTAAATAACGTGGTAATCATTAGGTATATTCATAAAGGACTATGACCATCGTGATTACGCTCACGTTGTGAAGTTCAAACGAACTTCGTGTTGACCAATGACTGGTCAAAGCAGAAAGTCAAACACTGTTTGACTTTTACGCTTAAAAACGCATAAAAGCATGAAAGAAACTTACAACGGGTCCAAGCTAGGAAGAACTTGATCTAAATACTCTGGTATGAAGCATAAAGCTTAAACTTATAGCATAAAATTAGATCAAGGTGTGAGGAAAATGGAATGGGAGCTTAGGTATTTATAGATTTCGGAGAACCGTTAGGATCGTTTCTAGCATTTCGTGCCTTGATCTTGGCCCTCCACATGGGCACATGGTTTTTCAAAACCATGGGAATACTTAAAACCATAAAATTCCAGCCCATAGAGTGCAAAACCTTGGGTTAAAACCATCAAAACTTCAAAAACGAACCAAGTTCAATGTATCTGCCAGAAATTTCAAAAATGGTCCTACAGTTGTAAAACTTGATTTTTTTTGGCACTTTTAAGCCCCGTTAACCCCATTTCAAGGCTCTAAAATGAAGTTAAAGTATAGGGAACTTGAAATGTGCTCAAAAATATCTCGGATGTCGGTTCGTTTGGTCGTACGGTTGCGTTGTTCGGATAATTACGACGGAAATCGTAACGAACGGAAAAACGATCCAAATTACGCGACGAATGGAATTTTATCATGCCAATCACTAAAATAAAATATTTTAATGATTACATAAATTTTTGGATACCCGTATATATTCAGAACGTAAGATATGCGCGAAAATGCAAACTTATGCACTTTTTGACGCCTTTAGTCCCTGTTGATCAAATAAGTTTATTTTTGCGCACCAAACACCTCAAATCCTATTTCTAAGCTATGTAAAGGATATTTAGGGCATGTTTAACTTATGATCATGTTCCGGAATGTTCGTTACAGTACGAATCGGCATACTTTTGCAGTTTTGTCGAAATTAGTCCCTGTAAGCGAATAAACTTGATTTCGACACACCAAACCTTCCCAAACTTATTTCTAAGTTATGTAAAAGTTATTTAAGGTATGTTAAGCCTATGTCACTATTCCGGAGTGTTTTTCGCGTTAAACTGATTATGTTTATGCATCAGTTCGCGTATAACTTTCTAGAAAGCAATTTAGAGCTTGAAATCGAATGAGAATTGGTATGCGCAAGTGATACACATATTTACACAAATCCCAAGTATGAAATACAATATTTCATTGATTTGGTATTTGTCTGATGGTTGTAGAGACACAGATGTCACAGTCTCCCCTACTTTCGGAAATTTCGTCCCGAAATTTGTTTAGAGGAAACTTGTGAAAACTCGAAACATGAAGTCGAAAAGATAAGACAACACTGGTTAGGGTTCTGAACTTCTAGTAACTTTAAATAACATCATGCTTGCAATGTAAGAGGGACACGTATATACAAGTATATGAAGCGCCATTGGTGCGTCCACCGTACCTCCATTACATTGTTTATGTTTCGTTATCGTTGCCACTATAGGTTCTTGCACATGATAAATCTTACTGGGGTTCCTATGCATTGACTTTCATAATTATGTACGCATCCATAATTACGTAATTCCTTGCATAGTCCGCACAGTGCATTTTATAATGTGTAGGAGAAAACCAAATGAACGAACGTGTGATGAGTGTGACTAGACCACCATAGGGTCCTTTTAATTAAATCAAAAAATGATCTCTTTAAATAGACCACCAAGGAGTCTTTTCAGCTATATCATCACATGAGATTCTCAACCAGATTTTGAATTAATCTTTTAAACTAGACCACTCAAGGGGTCTCTTTCGAATCATGGAATGGTACTATATAATCCAAGGGTCTTAACTATTACGTAGAAGCCCATTAAGGATTTGAAGTAGTACCTTTGGATATCCTACTATGAATCCCTCATATGAAGATATGGAAGATTCTACGAGGATTTGGATAACGAAAATCGGATCACACAAAAACATAAAAGAGAACACATAAACACATAATCACATAATCGTTTAACTTTACCTTTAATTTGTTATCTTTGGACACGGGTATTTAAAGCACACCAGGAATCCAATCCGTGGATTTTATTTGGTACTTTAAACATTTTCAAGAATCTAACTATGAAGATAGGAAGATCTTAATAGGAATTCGGCTTGTCCTTATTGAATTGTAATGTACGTATTAAGGCGTACAACGAATCCAATCAAGGGCTCCGATTTGAGCGATAATCATCCACAAGGATCTAATTGCGGGGATAAGAAGGTCCTATATGGATTTTGGAATTCGAAGGGTGGGAGACGCTTCGAAACCTTGCACTAGACGTGCTTAAGTCGATGATACATGAGGTAGAATGCTCATGAAGTTGAGGTGCTAGATATGCCAGGCGACATATGAAGCAGAATTTGAAGGTTGGGTAATATGAGCAGAATGCTTTTTGAAATCTATGCATGGGGTTCTTTAGAAATACGTTTAATGTTTTTGAAATCCTACATAATACTTTTGAAATCATAAGGTAGGCGTATTAGGTAAGTATATTTATAAAATGTTTTAAAATCATGCGAGATAAATTTTGAAATTATGCATAAGGATTTTGAAAATATGGATAATGCCTTTGAAATCATGCACTTGATACATTAAGTAAATATACTGTGTTAAAATCATTTTCAAACTATATGAAATATTTTGAAATCATGAGGGTTGTTTTGGAAAACCTATACTATGTATGTTGTTATGAAAAACAAGAATGAAATGATATGATATTGAAGAAAGGTATCCTTAGTTATCAAACCAAGGATTTAAAGTGATTACTCAAGATATCACTTATTTTCTGTACTTCATTTCTTAGAATGAAACGAGCACTTAGAATTTTTGAGGAAATCATGAGCAGTCATATGAACGAGAGAATTACAAATATGGTTCTTTGGTGTAGGTATCGTAGGGGTATGCCATACACACATGCAACTACATTTGTACATCAGAATTGCAAACAAAGATTTATTTATAAAAAAAATCGATTGTTTCCGAGTTCAAAGAAAAACACTAGAAACATAAGCATAAGATTTAGATTATTCAAAGCAGCAACTTCTTCTAATCAGCCAAATGCTCATCCGTAGGTCAGATTTGCATTGATAATCTTTTGGGTATTTGTCCCTGATATAACTAGTCTCGCCATAGGTGTAGCAAGTACCAGGAGGAAAATGAGCTCGAGCTGGGTCTGCTTGTGCAGCAGTAGGATCTGCAACAGTTTTGCTTTGGATAGTAAAACAGCACATATTAACCAGATGTCCCCATCGTCCACAGTTGAAACATTTTCGACATTTGACACTGGCATAGTGGTGGAGGTTACACTGATCGCACAAAGGAGCAGTTCCCAAGTACGACTTCTTGGCTGGTGGTGCTACCACCTGGCTAGGTTCTGCTTGATTTGGTGTAACGGCTACGGGATCCTTTGGAGCTTTATGCTTCTTTGACCTTTTAGAAGGCTCGGCTTCTGCTTCCTTTGATGCTTCTTGGGTGGCTTCATTATTGAGACGAGACATGGCGACAGCCAAATCTACAGTCTTCAGGATCACTTCGCCTATTCGCTGGGCAAATTTGGCAGTTTGCTCGGACATTTGAGTATCGCTGCGATGAAGAGACATTCTGGAGAAAATGAAAGATATATGAGGAAACAAGTGAAATGTTATCGGATAATCAAAACAGAATGACAACGCATAGAAATTGTGATCATTTGTTTGTTACCTAAGGCAAACAAATGAGACGGTGACTAATCAAAGTAAATGGGTCAATATAATGTATCACTGAAGACATACTCGCCTATAAGTGAACACTCACCCCAAGAGTTCCCAGGTAAGAGTGACTGGTCCGATACTTCGGATTTGTACGAACACTCTAGCGTTAGACAGAAAACTCAGGATACAAACATTCACCCTTCCAGTTTGCACGTGTTCACATTATAAGACCCAAACTTTGACGAGATTTTGAAAACTTTGAAGGTTCAAAACCTTATAATAAATCATCCTAGAACAGATGATTAGTTTTCAAAGCGGATTTGAAATTTTTGTTGTTCTTGTGGTTGTCACCTAAGGATAAGTGACGGTATTGTTTATAAGATCGAAACACAAGAATCTTGTGTTAGGGTCCTAGGAAGGTTATAGACTAGGCCAAAGAATTACTAATAACCTAATTCCCTATAACCATGAGCTCTGATACCAACTTTTCTGTCACACTCCGACCACATAAAACAACAAATCGCGGTGGAATCGTCGGGGAGTGTTGTAACAGAATCTTTGTTTCAAAACACACGGAAATTTGAAGTTTCGTTCTATTAAACATTAAATATATACATCGTCTTGAAATCTAAATAAACAAGTTAAACATAGTCTATAATTGTTTTTAAGTCACTAAGGCCTCGTCCAGTCCTATGTGAGCATGCATCCTAGCAATCAACATCATTCAACAACAGCTGAAACATATGTAAAAACAAAGTCAGCAAATAAATGCTGGCGAGCACATAGGTTTTTGAGAGTGTCGGATTCATGGCTAGTTTACATGTTGCAATACCCAATTTAAAAACCTTGTTTTGAAAAGTATAGTATTGCGACATAATTAACCAACTCAAATCAAGTTGGTTATAATTTATAAAATCTCATAGCCATGATTCTTAACCCAAAACATTTATTTTATTAAATCAAATTGTAAAACATCTCGTAAAAAATCGTTAATAAAACTCATTAATAAAACTCGTATGGTTTATATTATTCAGAAAACATCATTGTGTGACATCGTTTCAAAATCGTTTACCCAAGTGAACTAAATAACGCCACGGTATGTAATATGATGAAAACACTTATATATAAGAAGTACCAGCGGCGTATCTACCATGTTTTCATCACATTACACCCGTCTCGTTATCTAAACACAAACCAACAACCAGTCGTTTACCCAAATTGTTTAACTCGTTAAAATCGCTTCAGTCGTTTAAATCATTCTCGTTTTAATTGTGAAAACTACTTTTGGTCGTCTCGCTAATAACACCTAAACCTTCGTGACTCGACTATCTCGCTTCTTTCATTAACAAATCACCAAAGGGTAAGTTAACTATCACAGATTCAGTCGTTACCCACAACCCCCACATGTAACATCTGTGCTTGTAATCATTGTGAACAGTACCATTATCAATAAAACATTGTTATTGTATCCCAATGTTTGTTTGGTTATGTTTTACATTCTTCATGTTTTGACTTTTGTTCGATTCCAAGCTCTATATCGCTTTCTGGAGAGTTATACCCAAACTGATGCGTAAACGTAACCAGTATAATGCGACAAATACTCCGGAACATCAACATATACTTAACATACCTTAAATAACCCTTACATAACTTAGAAATAAGTTTTGAAGGCTTTGGTATGGCAAAAACAAGTTAATTCGCTTACAGGGACTAAACTTGACAAACTGCGAAAGTATGCCAATTTGAACAGTAACGAACATTCCGAAACATGACCATAAGTTAAACATACCATAAATATCCTCTACATAGCTTAGAAATAGGCTTTGAGGTGTTCGGTGTGCTAAAATAAACTTTTGGGACATTCAGGGACTAAAAGTGTCAAAAAGTGCACAAGTTTGCACTTTCGCGCATAACTTACGTTCTGAATACATCCGGACATCCAAAAATTTATGTAAGCACTAAAATATTTTATTTTAGTGTTTGGCATAAGAAAAATCCATTCGTTGCGTCATTTGGATCGTTTTTCGCGCTTGTGCGCATTCCGTCGTAATTAAGCGAACATCGCGTTCGTACGACCAAACGAACCAATATCCGACATATTTTTGAGCATGTTTCATGTCCACAATGTTTAGGCATCATTTTAGGGCCTTAAAGTTGGCTTTACGGGCCTTAGAAGTGTCGGAAATGGCCTTAAACACATGCAGGGACCAAAACTGTCATTTCTGAAAGTTAGTTCTGATCAGACATGGCCATGCGGCCCGCGTCAGTTTGGTGTGCATCTTCACACGGCCCGCTTCAGGCTCCCAGAACAGATAAGACTGATTAGTCAGCAGATTTCAGCTTATTAAACCTCATCCACACACTCACACTTGCCCTTTCAGCTCATTAGGGGCCATTTTTAGCTACCACAACTTTCCGACAAGTGTACGGGCGAGATCATTTCCCCTTTTGCAAGAAACGATCCTAACGGTTTGGGAAAAACTATAAATACCCAACCCATTTCCACCATTTTCATCACAAATCTAATCTTATGTGCTCTAAGTTGAAACCTTTGTTTCATACCTGAGCTATTTTGATCTAGATTAGCATTCGGGGACCCTTTGTAAGTGTTCATTCGTTCTTTTATTGTTTTCGAGTCCGAAAGTCAAACTTTGTTTGACTTTCTGCATTGACCAGTTTATGGTCAATGTGAAGTTCGTTAGAACTTCGCAACGTGATTGTAATCACGATGGTTCAGTAAGGGTAAGCGACTTGATCAGTCGCTTAAGCTTTCGAACTCGACCCATTTGGTCGATCACGAAGTTCTTTTATTGTTTTCTAGTGACTATGCCTACTGATTACCACGTTGTCTAGGGTCGTAAGGGTAAGCGACTTGATCAGTCGCTTATGCTTTCGAACTCGACCCATTTGGTCGATCATTAGGATCCGACCAAACATATTAGGTGACCATAGTATATAGGGAATAACCTTCAGAGGTTATACCTTATGGTCACGACGTTTAAGTAGTTGTATGATAGGTAGTTTATATGCCTTAGGTAAATTACCAAAATACCCCTTTGATGCCAAAATTCATTTTAAACATATGTAACATAACTTTTGACATCTAAACTGATTTGACAACAATATTAGACATGTTAAGGCATATTTTACTTGTCATAGGACTAGTTAGGCGGTCCGAACGCGTTTTACGCGAACGACGCGTTAAAGTAGCATAAGCTTCCTAAACGGGTCGTAATGGGTCGTAAGCACTTATGTTAGGTTTCATTAAGTATGTAGGCTTTGTTAAACCATATTACACGAGTCTCCATGCTCGTTTGGTTTACAAACCCTCATTCTATCCGATCCTCCGATATAGGTCCGGTTTATTAACATAGTTACCTATATTAGGTGCCGTTTGATTCCGTGATCTCTAGCATTGCTTGGTGGTTATCTTAGGACTTCTGAGCAATCTCAAGTGAGTACATAGAACCCCTCTTTTACTGTTTTCAAATTGTTTTGGGGTGAAACACATGTGCCTACTTGTTACTTTTCTGCTTTCCTGTTCTCATATCATATACCTGCTATGTTCGTTAGTACATTATAGTACATGATTTCATTACATTTCATGCTATGTATGACCATTGTGTGCATACTTAGTACATTGTTTTACATTACATTTCATGTTATGTATGTTAACTGATATCATGCTAGCACATTGATTTACATGACTTTTCTGCTTTGTATGTTAACTTAGCATACTTAGTACATTGTTTTCATATGACATGTATACAAATTGCTATGACATTTGGTTTGCACAAACGAGACTTATATACGTTCATTAACATTAGCTACGCCGCTCGGTAGTAAGTACTGGTACCATAGGACTTGACAAATCCCATTCCTGACATCCCGGGTTTGTTTGGATATAAGGAATGACTGAATCCAAAAACATTTCTTTTGATAACCTTGACTGAAAGGGTTATCCGACTGTCTCAAGGCTTGAATGTATGCGTTAACTTACCACATAAATGTTTGTATCAATGTAACATGCATCACTTTGCAAAACATAACTTTTTGATATATTCAAAATACTTTGTTTTGTACATTTCTACATTTGGATTATGTGACAATACTTTACTTACAATACATAACATTTGTTACACATTACTTGACTACTTTTGGACTATTAACATTTGATACAATTTATACGAGGACTTTTGACAATTGGTTTAAACATAGACTTTATACATTTGTGGTTTGTTTAAGTGACTTAAGTAACGAGATGTGAGTAATATGATACAAGCATGGTGGATACGCCGCTGGTACTTCCTATATATAAGTGTTTGTATTATATTACATATCATAAGCGTTATTTAAATCATTCAATTTGGACTTATACATTTTACACAAGTAACACGATTTTCACAAGACTTTGGTTTACAAACAATTTACTTTATACAACTCATTTTACTTGGTTATACAATTAACCATACATTATTCTTTTATTTATACATATCATTCGATCTTATTGTTTTTCAAACGACTTACAAAACAAATCAACTTACAAGGTTCATGACTGACTTTTTCTAAACAACTTTTCTTAAGCTTAAGTCATGAATCCTATTTTCACAAAACCTATGTATCTCACAGGCATTTTTATGCTGACGTACCTATTTTCACTTGTGTTTTCAGGAGCTGTTGCTTAGGATGATGATCGTGACACTAGGGCGGACCTGTGCCTTAGAGACATAAAACGAAGATAGACTTAGTTTAATTATGTTATGAACTCTTTATTTCCTGTTTAAGACAATGTAACTCTTATGTTGATAAATAAAATACAACTTTGAATGCCATGGTTATGAAACAATTAATTTTGTCGCGATCACTCCCCGGCGTTTCCGCCGCGGTTCGTTGTTACACGCGGTCGGGGTGTGACAGAAGAGTTGGTATCAGAGCCAATGGTTATAGGGAATTAGGTTATTAGTAATGCTTTGACCCAGACTATAACCTTTCTTGGACCCTAACACATGTTATCTTGTGTTTAGATCTTAAAACATGCACATCACATATATCCTTAGGTGATTACCAAAACAAGAACCCAATTTTCCGAAACGATTTTTGAAAAAAACAATCTTCTGTTTTTGAATGATTTATTACAAGGTTTTGAATCCTATATTGTAAGGTTTTGAACCCTCAGTTACAAGGTTTTGAACCCCTTTGAGTTTTCAAAATCCCTTCAAGGTTTTGGGTTTTAAATAATGTGAACACGTGCAAACTGGAAGAGTGAATGCATGTATTCTGGGTTTTCTGTCTAGGCAAGCACTTCGTATATATCTCATCAGACGCGAGACCAGTTGTGCTTACCTGGGAATTCTTGGGATGAGTGTTCACTTATAGGCGAGCATGTCTTCGCGATACATTATTTTTGACCCATTTACTTTGATTAGTCACTGTGTGTCGTTTGTTTGCTTTGTGATGCGAATAAATGACCACCATTCTTGCCAAGGTTTGTCGGTTTGCTCAGAACCGGGCAGTTCAGAACCCGGCTCAACAAGTTGCTCAGCCTCCTGCTCAGCAACAGGGTCAAGCTGCACGACCACACTACCCACCAGGTGCTTGTTATAACTGTGGGGATCTGACCCACTACCGTAATCAATGTCCAAGATTGGTGAATGCTAACCCAAATCATAATCAGGCTCAGGCTCGAGGGCGAGCTTTTAACTTGAATGCCCAAGAGGCGCAGGCGGACGATAATGTGGTGAACGGTACGTTCTTTATTAATAATCAGCCTGCATCTGTTCTTTTTGATTCGGGTGCCGATAAGAGTTTTGTATCATTGTCTTTTGAGCCAATGCTTCGCGTGTCTAGAACGAAACTAGGTAAACCTTTGACAGTAGAAGTTGCTAATGGTGAACCCATTATTCTTAATTCTGTTCTTCACAACTGTCAATTAAACCTTAACGACCATCTTTTTTCCTATCGACCTCACGCCTATGCAACTTGGAAGCTTCGACGTTATAGTGAGTATAGATTGGTTATCCAAGCATCGCGCAGAGATAGTTTGTTTTGAGAAGGTTGTTCGTGTGCCACTTCCGACAGGAGAGATCCTACAGGTTCGTGGTGAGAAACCTGCTGGTGGTCTCAAACTCATGTCTTGTTTTAAAGCTCGGAAGTATCTGCGAAAGAACTATGTGGCCTTCTTGGCACATGTTACAGCAGATAAAGGCAAAGGTAAGTCTATTTCAGATATTCCTGTCGTTCGGGATTATTCTGAAGTATTCCCCGAAGATTTACCTGGTCTACCCCCAGCACGCCAAGTCGAGTTCTGTATTGATCTCGTACCTGGTGCAAATCCCAATGCCAGAGCTCCATATCGTCTTGCACCATCCGAGATGCAAGAGTTAGCTAAGCAGTTGCAGGAGCTCTCTGACAAAGGTTTTATCAGTCCTAGCTTTTCACCTTGGGGTGCTCCCGTCCTTTTTGTCAAGAAGAAGGATGGATCTTTTAGGATGTGTATCGATTATCATGAGCTTAACAAGCTTACCATCAAGAATCGATATCCCCTTCCTCGCATCGATGATCTCTTTTATCAGTTACAAGGCGCTTCTTATTTTTCGAAGATAGATCTGTGACAACCCTCAAATTTACATGTAACCGTACAGTTTATTAATAATAATTAATGTGCTTGACGACTGTGTGAAATTACTTAACTGCTTTCTGATATCTGTGTTATGCTTACCCGTATTTGTTAATATACTAATAGTGTACAGAAAGGTCACTAAATAGTCCGTTATATTTTCCTAAGTGTTAGAAAGTAAAAACGTTACAAAATATATAAATAGGACACTTTACGGATTAATTAAGCACTTTAACGGAACAACACCGAACCGAACAACCGGACTTTACCCGGAACCCAAAAATATTGTCAATGACATTGTTTTTCTCTTTCTGAGCCAGTTAGGGTCCCCGAATACCCTAACACCCGTTATAAATCACAACACACTAGTAGTTAGATTAAACTCCTAACTAAACCAACTAAACTCTAACTAACTCGTTAAATTCCAACCCAATTACCCCAACCCCCCCCCCCCCTTGACCGAATTCCCCACATGGGGGAACATACTTTCACCATTTTAATATTTTAATCTCTTTGTTGAATATCTAGGTAACACATGATCTATTGGTTAAACACACTTGGTGGATTATAAATAACCCCATTAGGCAAGACATCTAAAAATCACCAACACTTAGCAAAATTTTCACCTCTCTCTCCCTTTTCTCTCTTGCTCATAACTGGCCAAGAGCCACCACCATAGCCACCACACCTTCAAGTTTGGTTCTTGCTAAATCACACACATACAAAGGTGAAGGATCACGCATAAGGAAGCCCGGTGCTTACGGATTGCTAAGGACCTCACTACGTTGCTATTAACCACTCGTTTTTCACCTAGTTTCTTCCCTAGCCTCGAGCTAGTAGTAAGTGACTCTAAACGCCTTCTTGATCTTGTCTAGAGTGGTTAATAAGAGATTTGTCGGTTAAAAATTATGAACATATAAAATCAAAACTAAAAAGTCTTGCTAGAGTGATGAACTTGTTGGTTAAAGAGTAAATAATGATGAAACATGGTAGTACAAGATGAATCTGAAATATATGAGTATTAGTCTGCTGTAAATAACTTATAACCTGTTGTAAATCATTATTAGAATGAATGGTAATCATATGTGTGCGTTTTAGTAGCCTTTAGACTGAAAACAGCTTGCTGATGTGAATTTTCAGCTGCCTTTAACAGGCTGTAAACAGGCCATAACTTAATGAAAATTGTGTTTTCTCAAGCCTATATTTATGTGTTATAAAATACGGTTCTAATGGCACTGGAATCGTAATTTTTGGACTTCGTTTACTATTTTTAAAGAACCGATTTGTAACAGCAGCTTAAGCTGAGTTTTTACAGCAATAAATGGGTGTTATATTTTCTGTTATAACTTGTATTCTGTGTAGTGTCGGATCATGAAATTTTTACTGTAAATGAAAACTGATGAATTTGTAATTACCCCACTGGAATTTTGTAAATCGGACTCTCGATAAATTTTTAATAAATTGTTCCGTGGACTGTGGTCAGAAAAAGATAAATCTGAGTTCAGTCCGGGAAAATGATTTTTTATAAAATATTGATAATAAATTGAACCCCGATATTTTTACACAATAAAATATGGAATGTTTATGACATTCTGTAAAAAATTGGGAATTTTTGGAATAAGTTAACTATTTTATTAAAATATCCGAAAACAACCCAGTTTCGAATATTAATGCTGAAAAGACATAAGTTGTAAATTTCATGTCTAAGTGTCGGGTAGGTTATCTGTGAATGATATAACGTGTTATATGTGCTATATGTGTTATGTGCATTATCGTACGTTTGTTTATGAGTGGGGAATGGATGGGAAACTTATATGTGCATAAACCGTCAAAGTGATGCATGTTGTGTGATAGATACGTGTAGGAACTTTGTGCTCTACTTGAAAATCACTAAATAACTAACTGGTAAATCATACTAGGACGTGATTGACCGACCTTGACTGTTAGCTATATCTGAGAGTCTAACCGAGCAAACCGAGGTGAGTTCACACCCTTACTAAGGCATGGGAATTCCCGGTGGTTGGGAATGGGATTGAATAATTATTTATATTATCAACACTACTAGACTACCTACTACTGTCCTCGGATTGAGAAGGGCACGTACGTAAAACCTACGTACACTCACACTTACTACAGTCCTCGGATTGAGAAGGGCACGTACGTAAAACCTACGTACATTCATACCTACTACTGTCCTCGGATTGAGAAGGGCACGTACGTAAAACCTGCGTACACTCACACTTACTACTGTCCTCGGATGAGAAGGGCACATACGTAAAACCTACGTACACTCATACTTAACACCGTCCTCGGATTGGGAAGGACACTTATGGATACGCCTAGTCTAGTAATATACATAATGGGAAGCCCCCACTAAATATCGTAAAGGATTGGGAATCAAGGATAATGGGTAATACATGGTTACAAAACGAACTTCTGATTTCTGATACGAACTCATTAACTAAACAACCAAACGTGAACTCACTCAACTTTGTTGTTGACTAGTTGTTACATGCCTTGCAGGTCGTTAGATGCTGTGGAGCTTGCACATGGAGGTGGTCGTTGTGGA
This sequence comes from Helianthus tuberosus, assembly GCA_030545235.1. Lineage (NCBI taxonomy): Eukaryota > Viridiplantae > Streptophyta > Magnoliopsida > Asterales > Asteraceae > Helianthus > Helianthus tuberosus. The sequence continues at coordinate 122,384,899 of CM060352.1, forward strand.
ATGCGAACTAATATGTCCCGTACTTACTAAATAAACGTTATGAACTTATGAAACTTATGTTTGGGGTCTTTAAACTTATGAACTACAAACTTATGTTTTGGTTTAACGTCTTATGCTTCCGCTGTTTAAATTGAACTTGGTTAACTTCCTTTTGGTCACCAATTGTATTGTGATTGGTTTTATTTACTAAAATACGTTGTTCAATATGATTGGTGGCTCGATCCTGGTCATGTCACGCCTCCAAGCGGTGGTACTCCGCAGGGTGGATTTTGGGGGTGTGACAGATTGGTATCAGAGCCATTGGTTATAGTGAACTTGGTTTTAAAAAGGGAAAAGTTTTTGATAAAACGAGACTATAACCTGTACAGTGCTCAACGATCCACAACGACGCTTCGCTCCACGTGCAAGGCTCAACACTAGGTGGTATGATTTGAGTTTATATTATCTACTTGCTAGATTACTTTTGCATAGTGTGATGTTATGGTATGCTTAATTAGGAAAGCAGCATGTTGTCTATTAGCCCTATTGTGTTCTTTATGACACACAATTGTTTACTTGAAATTTGACAAATGGTGGTCAAATTCTTTCCTGATTTCTTGTCACCCGCTACAATGACTGTTTATGCATTCTATCTACTCGTACGTTTACCTCGACACGACGTCGCCATCTGACCCTCCGTACAGTCGGTTCATACGTCGACATACACGAAGACCAGACCTGGCTTGCACGAACTCGGGCTTAGGAGAACAAAACCCACGCATCCCGGTTGACGAACTTTATCACCTTCACCTGTCATCGTCGCCAGAAGTGAAGCAGTCACAGTTACACGCGTTTGTCGTTATACAACACGAAACCTTACACTGTTTTGGACAAATGATACACTCGCGCGACCGCGATACAACGAACTTCCCTTTTGTGCCATGCCGCCCCGCGCCACTACTAGAGATTACTTCTAGACAACAGATTAGCTGGTCAAATCCTTCGATTATTGTTGGACCCCTGTTTTCACTCGATTCTTCGCATGAACCTCGTTAATTCCCTATCGCTTCGATTGACAACCGATTTAATGAAGCACCAATAACCATACCACGATTTTCACCAATCACAAGATTACCTTATTACCCTGTTGAATGGTTTATTCTTATTCTACTTGATTAGCTCCCTCGTATACCCCACTTAACGAATGGATGCCTTTACTGATGGGATTGTCTTTAGGACATTTGAGGACGGAGTTATGGATCACACAACCTACAGGCAAACACGATGATCTATACGTCTACCTTACCCCTCCTACACTACAAGAATCGTATTTTAAATTCCATGATAGTCTTCTTTAATAGGCAGAATCCTTGCGCTAGCTTCCATGATAGTCTTCTTTAATAGGCAGAATCCTTGCGCTAGCTTTTGCACCGACACATGATTGTTGATTAATGATATGTCCAATTTCTACCATTGGCTTAGACCAAACCATCACTCTCTTACCACAGTGACATTACGTTCTCACTTCTCCATGCTGAGGCACCGAAACGAACACCCTCTGGTTTAGAAAAGTTGGAAGGCTCGACTCCCGATCATTGGTAACACCTCCTCGAAACCTTGAGAATGGTGATGTATTCTTGATACGATCATAATCTCTTGAATACGTTTTCGAGTCTTTTCTTTGGAACCTCACGACTACGCAAACGTATTTGGATTCATTCGCACGACCTAAGGAAACTCTTCTAAATTTGTTTGCTTACCGACTCGATAAACTGCAAACTCATCTAAGTTCATCGATCAAGGTGAATTATTTCCCCTTCGCATGAGGGGAGCCCAACAACTTCCATGGAAATTTCAGTGAACCTTAACACTACAAACCTGTACGACAGTCATCCCCCTTCAGCTAGTTCTGGTGGTGCCGACCATATTGATGTAACACCCCTATCGGTGAACGACGTTGTTATTGGGATGGATTGGTTATCTCATCAGTAAGCGGAAATTCTTTGCAACGAGAAGATTGTCCGCATCCCTCGTTCTGGTGAAGAACCCCTCGTGATTCATGGCGACAAGAGTGGTGCTGTCGTAGGCATTATCTCTTTCCTTAAGGCCCAGAAGTGTTTGCGAAAGGGCCACACTGCCATTCTAGCACTCGTTATTGACATATCAATGGAAGAGAAGAGGATCGAAGATATTCCTATTGTACGCGACTTTCCTGAGGTATTTCCTAAGGAATTACCTGGTCTCCCGCCTCATCGACAAGTCAAGTTTCAAATCGAGCTAGCTCCTGGAGCAGAACCAATAGCTCGTGCACCTTATCGTCTAGCTCCATCAGAACTTGAAGAACTGCCTACGCAACTACAAGAACTCTTGGAAAAGGGTTTCATACGTCCTAGCTCTTCGCCCTGGGGAGCTCCAGTCTTGTTGGTGAAAAAGAAAGACGGTACCTTTAGAATGTGTATTGACTATCGCGAACTTAACAAGGTGACCGTGAAGAATCGTTATCCTCTTCCACGTATTGACGACTTGTTCGACCAGTTGCAAGGGTCGAGCTATTACTCTAAGATTGATCTGAGATCGGGATACCATCAGCTGAGAGTCCGAGATGAGGACGTCTCCAAAACAGCATTCAGAACTCGTTACGGCCATTACGAGTTTCTGGTTATGCCATTCGGGCTGACGAATGCACCAGCGGTCTTCATGGATCTCATGAACCGAGTGTGCAAGCCTTACCTGGATAAGTTCGTTATTGTGTTCATCGACGATATCCTGATCTATTCTAAGAGTCAGGAGGAACACGAGCAACATCTGAGGCTTATGTTGGAACTTCTTCGAAAAGAGCAGTTGTATGCCAAGTTTTCGAAATGTGACTTCTGGCTTTGCGAAGTCCACTTTCTAGGCCATGTGGTAAACAAGGATGGAATTCATGTGGATCCATCTAAGGTTGAATCAATCAAGAACTGGCCTACACCCCGCACACCAACAGAAATCTGCCAATTCCTGGGTTTGGCCGGATATTACAGAAGGTTTATAAAAGATTTCTCCAAGATTGCGCAGCCTCTCACTTCACTGACTCAGAAGGGTGTTATCCATCGTTGGGGTGATGCACAGGAGTCCGCATTTCAGCACTTGAAGGATAGACTTTGTAGCGCGCCTATCCTCTCATTGCCTGAGGGCACAGATGATTTTGTGGTTTACTGCGACACCTCCATCCAAGGACTTGGTTGCGTATTGATGCAATGTGACAAGGTCATTGCCTACGTATCGCGCCAACTTAAGGTTCACGAAAGGAACTACACTACGCATGACTTGGAACTGGGAGCAGTTGTTTTCGCGCTTAAGATATGGAGACATTACCTGTACGGTACCAAGTGCATCATTTACACCGATCACAGGAGTCTCGAGCATATCTTTAAGCAAAAGGAGTTAAACATGCGACAACACCGATGGGTCGAACTCTTGAATGATTACGAATGCGCGATCAAGTACCATCGGGCAAGGCCAATGTTGTGGCCGACGCCCTCAGTCGAAAGGATACTATACCAAAGCGTGTACGTGCTTTACAACTTACCATCCAATCCAACCTTCTCGCTCAGATTCGCGAAGCTCAGGTCGAAGCATTGAAAGTAGAGAACGTCGGGACGGAATCCTTGCGAGGATCGAGGCAACGGCTAGAACAAAGGGAAGACGGTGCCTACTATGTTAACGGACGCATCTGGATTCCACTTTATGGAGACCTACGCGAGCTTATGATGGATGAAGCACACAAGTCTCGTTATTCGGTACATCCGGGTTCAGATAAAATGTACCCACGACCTCAAGACTACGTATTGGTGGCCTGGCATGAAAGCCCACATAACAACCTACGTCAGTAAGTGCTTGACTTGTGCGAGAGTCAAGACTGAATATCAAAAACCATCAGGCCTACTACAACAACCAGAGATCCCGAAATGGAAATGGGAGCAAATTTCCATGGATTTTGTTACTGGCCTACCTAGATCTCAACGCGGAAACGATACCATTTGGGTGATCATGGATCGACTGACCAAGTCTGCACATTTTCTGGCCATCAAGGAAACGGATAAGTTTTCTATTCTTGCAGACATTTACCTAAAGGAAGTGGTGTCAAGGCACGGAGTGCCAACCTCTATCATTTTTGATCGTGATGTGCGTTTTACTTCTGAACTGTGGCAAGCAATGCACAAGTCTTTTGGCTCACGATTAGATATGAGCACCGCTTATCACCCACAGACGGATGAGCAATCTGAACGCACCATCCAAACCCTTGAAGACATGCTTAGGGCATGTGTAATCGATTTTGGTAATGGCTGGGAAAAGCACCTCCCGCTAGTGGAGTTCTCATATAACAACAGCTACCACACCAGCATCCAGGCTGCTCCGTTCGAGGCATTGTACGGACGCAAATGCCGATCACCTCTCTGTTGGGCAGAAGTTGGTGACAGCGAAATCACTGGCCCAGAACTTGTGGTAGATACCACCGAGAGAATTGCTCAGATACGACAACGAATGGCGGCAGCTCGTGACCGTCAGAAAAGCTATGCTGATAAGGGAAGAAAACCACTCGAGCTCCAGGTTGGGGATCGAGTACTACTCAAAGTCTCACCTTGGAAAGGTGTAGTCCGCTTTGGCAAACGAGGAAAACTCAATCTGCGTTATGTCAGACCATTCGAAGTCACCAAGAAAATTGGCAAAGTCGCCTACAGGTTGAACCTACCTGAAGAACTCAGCGGAGTTCACAACGTTTTCCATGTGTCGAATCTGAAGAAGTGTCTGTCAGATGAGACCCTCATAGTTCCTCTTAAGGAACTCACAATCGACGACCAGCTGCGATTCGTCGAGGAACCAGTAGAGATTACGGATCGAGACGTTAAGATCCTCAAGCATACCAGGATACCTCTGGTCCGAGTTCGTTGGAATGCTCGTCGTGGCCCAGAGTATACCTGGGAACGAGAAGACCAAATGAAACTCAAGTATCCCCAACTGTTTAAGAAAAACGCAACCACTACTGAGGCTGAAGCTACTGCAGAATTTCGGGACGAAATTCCAAATCAATGGGGGGATGATGTGACACCCCAGGAAAATCAGGAAAACAACGCAACTTAACTAGCTTCCTCAGTAACCACGCTCTAAATTTCGGGATGAAATTCTCTTAACAGGGGGAGAATGTGACAACCCTCAAATTTACATGTAACCGTACAGTTTATTAATAATAATTAATGTGCTTGACGACTGTGTGAAATTACTTAACTGCTTTCTGATATCTGTGTTGTGCTTACCCGTATTTGTTAATATACTAATAGTGTACAGAAAGGTCACTAAATAGTCCGTTATATTTTCCTAAGTGTTAGAAAGTAAAAACGTTACAAAATATATAAATAGGACACTTTACGGATTAATTAAGCACTTTAACGGAACAACACCGAACCGAACAACCGGACTTTACCCGGAACCCAAAAATATTGTCAATGACATTGTTTTTCTCTTTCTGAGCCAGTTAGGGTCCCCGAATACCCTAACACCCGTTATAAATCACAACACACTAGTAGTTAGATTAAACTCCTAACTAAACCAACTAAACTCTAACTAACTAGTTAAATTCCAACCCAATTACCCCAAACCCCCCCTTGACCGAATTCCCCACATGGGGGAACATACTTTCACCATTTATAATATTTTAATCTCTTTGTTGAATATCTAGGTAACACATGATCTATTGGTTAAACACACTTGGTGGATTATAAATAACCCCATTAGGCAAGACATCTAAAAATCACCAACACTTAGCAAAATTTTCACCTCTCTCTCCCTTTTCTCTCTTGCTCATAACTGGCCAAGAGCCACCACGATAGCCACCACACCTTCAAGTTTGGTTCTTGCTAAATCACACACATACAAAGGTGAAGGATCACGCATAAGGAAGCCCGGTGCTTACGGATTGCTAAGGACCTCACTACGTTGCTATTAACCACTCGTTTTTCACCTAGTTTCTTCCCTAGCCTCGATCTAGTAGTAAGTGACTCTAAACACCTTCTTGATCTTGTCTAGAGTGGTTAATAAGAGATTTGTCGGTTAAAAATTATGAACATATAAAATCAAAACTAAAAAGTCTTGCTAGAGTGATGAACTTGTTGGTTAAAGAGTAAATAATGATGAAACATGGTAGTACAAGATGAATCTGAAATATATGAGTATTAGTCTGCTGTAAATAACTTATAACCTGTTGTAAATCATTATTAGAATGAATGGTAATCATATGTGTGCGTTTTAGTAGCCTTTAGACTGAAAACAGCTTGCTGATGTGAATTTTCAGCCGCCTTTAACAAGCTGTAAACAGGCCATAACTTAATGAAAATTGTGTTTTCTGAAGCCTAGATTTATGTGTTATAAAATATGGTTCTAATGGCACTGGAATCGTAATTTTTGGACTTCGTTTACTATTTTTAAAGAACCGATTTGTAACAGCAGCTTAAGCTGAGTTTTTACAGCAATAAATGGGTGTTATATTTTCTGTTATAACTTGTATTCTGTGTAGTGTCGGATCATGAAATTTTTACTGTAAATGAAAACTGATGTATTTGTAATTACCCCACTGGAATTTTGTAAATCGGACTCTCGATAAATTTTTAATAAATTGTTCCGTGGACTGTGGTCAGAAAAAGATAAATCTGAGTTCAGTCCGGGAAAATGATTTTTTATAAAATATTGATAATAAATTGAACCCCGATATTTTTACACAATAAAATATGGAATGTTTATGACATTCTGTAACAAAATTGGGAATTTTTGGAATAAGTTAACTATTTTATTAAAATGTCCGAAAACAACCTAGTTTCGAATATTAATGCTGAAAAGACATAAGTTGTAAATTTCATGTCTAAGTGTCGGGTAGGTTATCTGTGAATGATATAACGTGTTATATGTGCTATATGTGTTATGTGCATTATCGTACGTTTGTTTATGAGTGGGGAATGGATGGGAAACTTATATGGGCATAAACCGTTAAAGTGATGCATGTTGTGTGATAGATACGTGTAGGAACTTTGTGCTCTACTTGAAAATCACTAAATAACTAACTGGTAAATCATACTAGGACGTGATTGACCGACCTTGACTGTTAGCTATATCTGAGAGTCTAACCGAGCAAACCGAGGTGAGTTCACACCCTTACTAAGGCATGGGAATTCCTGGTGGTTGGGAATGGGATTGAATAATTATTTATATTATCAACACTACTAGACTACCTACTACTATCCTCGGATTGAGAAGGGCACGTACGTAAAACCTACGTACACTCACACTTACTACTGTCCTCGGATTGAGAAGGGCACGTACGTAAAACCTACGTACATTCATACCTACTGTAACACCTGTGCCTCCACGGCCATCAAACAAATACCAAACCAATGAAATATTATGTTTCATACTTGGGATTTGTAAAAATATGTGTATCATTTGCACATATCAATTCTTGTTCGATTTCAAGCTCTAAATCGCTTTCTGGAAGGTTATATGCGCACTGATGCGTAAATATAACCAGTTTAATGCAAAGAACACTCCGGAATAGTGAAATAGGCTTAACATACCTTAAATAACCTTTACATAACTTATATATAAGTTTTGGAAGGTTTGGTGTGGTGAAATCAAGTTTAATTCGCTTACAGGGACTAAACTTGACAAACTGCGAAAGTATGCCAAATTTGAACTGTAACAGACATTCCGGAACATGACCATAAGTTAAACATACCATAAATATCCTTTACATAGCTTAGAAATAGGCTTTGAGGGGTTCGGTGTGCTAAAATAAACTTTTGTGTCATTCAGGGACTAAAAGTGTCAAAAAGTGCACAAGTTTGCATTTTCGCGCATAACTTACGTTCTGAATACATCTGGACATCCAAAAATTTATGTAAGCATGACTATATTATATTTTAGTGTTCGCCATAAGAAAAATCCATTCGTCGCGTCATTTGGTTCGTTTTTCGCGCTTATGCGCATTCCGTCGTAATTAAGCGAACATCGCGTTCGTACGACCAAACGAACCATCATCCGGCATATTTTTGAGTATGTTTTGAGTTCCCTATACTTTAACTTCATTTTAGAGCCTTGAAATGAGGTTAACGGGGTTCAAACGCATCGAAAAAGGCCTTAAACACGTGCAGGGACCATTCCTGCCACTTTTGAAACTTTTCTGAAACTGGGGGGTCAGTGGCGTAGCGCGACTGCCTAGGCCCTCACCGTCGTGCTACGCGACTGCCTAGTCTGGGGCAGAAACATGCAGAAAACTCATTTTTCGCATTTTCGGGACCGGATTCGATGTATCGACAGCTGTTTACAGTTGTTATCCACTCCCAAATCCCTTGCCAAGTGTTGATTCCCTATGGTTAGTGGCAATTTAGGCACCATAACATTCCGACACTTGTACGGACATGATTAAGGCACGATTTTCGACAAACGATCTTAACGGTTCGGGTATTCCTATAAATACCCAACCCACACAACCTCATTTTGCACAAGAATTCTGATTTGAGAGCTCTAAGTTGAAACCATTGTTTCATACCTGAGTTCTTGGATCAGGGTTAGCATTCGGGGACCCTTCGTAAGTATTCTTTCGTTCTTTTCCTTATTTTTACTGCTTTTCGAGTCAGAAAGTCAAACTTTGTTTGACTTTCAGCGTTGACCAGTAATGGTCAATGCGAAGTTCGTTTGAACTTCGCAACGTGAGTGTAATCACGTTGGTCATAGTCCCTTGGGACTATGCCCACTGATTACCACGTTGTCTAGGGTCGTAGGGTAGGCGATCTAATAAATCGCCTATACCTTCGAACCCGACCCAGTTTGGTCGATCATTAGGATCCGACCAAATACATTAGGTGACCATAGTAGGTAGGGAATAACCTTCCGAGGTTATACCCTATGGTCACATCGTTTGAATAGTTGTATGATAGGTAGTTTATATGCCTTAGGTAAATTACCATAATACCCTTTTCATGTATAATTGGTAATTAAGCATATGTAACCTAAACTTTTGTCACATAACTGATTATGTAACATATTTAGGCATATAACACTTGTCATAGGACTAGTTAGACGGTCCGAACGCGTTTCACGCGCACGACGCGTTAAAGTAGCATAAATTACCTTAATGGGTCGCGATGGGTCGAAAGCGCTTAGGTTAGTCTCAATGTAGTATGTAGGCCTTGTTAAACCATATCATATGAGTTCCAATACTCATTTGGTTTACCAAGCCTCATTCTATCCGATCTCCCGATTTAAGTCCGGTTTATTTATATAGTCTTAGTTTGCCGACTGATTCCGTGCTCCCTCTAGCTTTGTTTGGTTGTTGTTCAAGACCTCCAAGCATTATCAGGCGAGTACATTATTCCCCTATTTTACTGCTTTCAATTGTTTTGGGGTGACTCATATGTGCTAAATGTTTTCGATGTTATAACGATGGTTTCAAAAACGATTAAGACGATTTATACAAAACTAATAACGATTTCATAAAGTGAACAAACTTGTTGGTTGTAGTTACATAACAAATGACATTCATTAGCAATGATCAAGCCGACCAGTATTAGGTTATGGTACCATAGGATCTGACAAATCCCGTTATTTACTACACCCGTGGTTATGTGTGGGTATGGTAGGTAGCGACTGAATCTGTAATTATTAACTTACCCTATGGAGGTTTGTTAATACGAAAACGAGAAGCGACGAAAACGAGAAGCGATGAAAGTCACGAAGGTTTGAATGTTATTAGCGAGACGACCTTATAAGTAGTTTCACGACCTAAAACGAATTAAACGATTTACGATTGGTTTTCACACGATGTTTTAACGATTGGGTTTCACACGATGTTTTAACAATTGGGTAAACGATTGGCTTCAAAGCGATATACGATATTATTTTGGTTATACATATTACATGATTTACATTTGGGCATGAACATTACTTTGGTGGTTTGGTTTGGATTAAGTGATTAAGTAACAATGCGTGTGGAATATGATACAAGCATGGTGGATACGCCGCTGGTACTTCCTATATATAAGTGTTTGTATGGTATTACATATTGTAGCGTTATTTGAATCATTTCAGTTTGAGACATAGAACATTTTATACAAGTAACATACTTTTCACAAGACATTTATTTACAAACAACTTATCATATACAAACTCATTTTACATGGTTATTCATTTAATCATGCATTATTCTCTTATTTATACATATCACCTGAACTTATCATTGTTTTTCAAATAATTTACTAAAACAAATGTTTTTGGGTTAAGAGTCATGGCTACGAGGTTTTACAAATTATAACCCGCTTGATTTGAGTTGGTTAATTAAGTTGCAATATTATACTCTTTTCAAAACAAGGTTTTTAAATAAAGTATTGCAACGTCTAAACTAGCCATGATTTCGACACTCCTACAAAACCTATGTACTCGCCAGCATTTCTTTGCTGACCTCGTTTTCACATATGTTTCAGGTATTGTTGAATGATATCGATTGATAAGATGCATGCTCACATAGGACTGGACGAGGCCTTAGTGACTAAATAACAATGATAGACTATGTTTAATTTGTGTATTTAGATTTCCAGACGATGTAATTATTCAATGTTTAATAAAACAAAACACTTTTTTGTATCCATGGTTATGAAACATTAATTCTGTTGCAACACGCCTCGATGTTTCCGCCGCGATTTGTTGTTTTACGCGGTCGGGGTGTGACACCTACTACTATCCTCGGATTGAGAAGGGCACGTACGTAAAACCTGCATACACTCACACTTACTACTGTCCTCGGATGAGAAGGGCACATACGTAAAACCTACGTACACTCATACTTAACACCGTCCTCGGATTGGGAAGGACACTTATGGATACGCCTAGTCTAGTAATATACATAATGGGAAGCCCCCACTAAATATCGTAAAGGTTTGGGAATCAAGGATAATGGGTAATACATGGTTACGAAACGAACTTCCGATTTCTGATACGAACTCATTAACTAAACAACCAAACGTGAACTCACTCAACTTTGTTTTTGACTAGTTGTTACATGCCTTGCAGGTCGTTAGATGCTGTGGAGCTTACACATGGAGGTGGTCGTTGTGGAATGCGAACTAATATGTCCCGTACTTACTAAATAAACGTTATGAACTTATGAAACTTATGTTTGGGGTCTTTAAACTTATGAACTACAAACTTATGTTTTGGTTTAACGTCTTATGCTTCCGCTGTTTAAATTGAACTTGGTTAACTTCCTTTTGGTCACCAATTGTATTGTGATTGGTTTTATTTACTAAAATACGTTGTTCAATATGATTGGTGGCTCGATCCTGGTCATGTCACGCCTCCAAGCGGTGGTACTCCGCAGGGTGGATTTTGGGGGTGTGACAAGATCTGCGATCTGGATATCATCAACTTCGGGTGCATGAAGAAGATATTCCCAAGACAGCGTTCCGCACTCGATATGGGCATTATGAGTTCACAGTCATGCCATTCTGTTTGACTAATGCTCCGGCTGTTTTCATGGACTTAATGAATAGGGTCTGCAAGCCTTATTTGGATCTTTTCGTCATTGTTTTTATTGACGACATCTTGATTTACTCTAAGACGCGAGCTGATCATGAGCAACATCTTCGTCTTACTCTGGAACTCCTAAAGAAAGAGCAACTTTTCGCCAAATTCTCCAAGTGTGAATTCTGGCTTAAAGAAGTTCAATTTTTGGGGCATATTATCAACGAACAAGGTATTCATGTAGATCCCTCCAAGATCAGTGCGATTAAGGATTGGGATACGCCTACTACTCCTACTGAGGTTCGTTCTTTTCTTGGTCTAGCGGTTATTACCGCCGCTTCATAGAAAACTTCTCGAAGATTGCAGTTCCTTTAACTGCTCTAACTCGGAAGAACAAACCCTTTGAGTGGGGATTCAAACAAGAAGAAGCTTTTCAAAACTTGAAGCAGAAGCTTTGCGACGCGCCTGTTCTGACTTTGCCTGAGGGCAATGATGATTTCGTTGTTTATTGTGATGCATCTAAATTGGGTCTTGGCTGTGTTCTGATGCAAAGGAACAAAGTCATAGCATATGCATCAAGGCAGTTGAAGGTACATGAGAAAAACTACACCACTCATGATCTTGAGTTGGGTGCAGCTGTCTTCGCTCTCAAAATCTGGAGACACTATTTGTACGGCACAAAATGTGTGGTTTTCACAGACCACAAAAGTCTTCAGCATATCTTCAACCAGAAGGAACTCAACATGAGGCAACGACGCTGGGTTGAGCTCCTAAACGACTATGACTGCGAAATTCGCTACCATCCTGGTAAGGCGAATGTCGTGGCCGATGCATTGAGTCATAAGGAACGAACTAAGCTTCATTGTGTTCGTGTTCAATCTGTTATTCAAGCTCGATCCAATATCAAAGCACGCATTTCTCAGGCTCAACAATCTTGTGTTTCACAAGGTTTGATGGATAAGGAATTTCCCTATCACATAACAACTGATCTAGAACTGAAGGACTATGGATCATATTACTTCATGGACCGTTTGTGGGTCCCAAGCCAGGATGATCTTCGTACCTTGCTCATGAATGAAGCCCATAAGTCACGTTATTCTATTCATCCGGGCTCAGATAAGATGTATAAGGATCTTCGTACTCATTATTGGTGGCCTGGTATGAAGAAAGACATTGCCTTATACGTGTCAAAATGCCTTACTTGTCTTAAGGTTAAGGCTGAACATCAACGTCCTTCTGGTTTATTGGTGCAACCAGAGATCCCAGTTTGGAAATGGGAAAACATTACTATGGATCTCGTTACCAAACTTCTGCGCACAAAGAAAGGTCATGATGCCATCTGGGTAGTTGTTGATCGTCTTACTAAGTCAGCATATTTCTTGCCAATCCGTGAGGATTTTTCTGCTGACAAGCTTGCTAAAATCTATGTGGATGAAATTGTAGCTCGACATGGTGTTCCTTTGAACATCATTTCTGACAGAGATGCTCGTTTCACTTCTCATTTTTGGAGAACCATGCAATCTGCTATGGGGACCCAACTTAATCTGAGCACAGCTTATCATCCGCAAACGGATGGTTAATCTGAAAGAACAATCCAGACTCTGGAGGATATGCTTAGAGCTTGTGTGATCGATTTTGGTGGTAGTTGGGATTCACATCTTCAGTTGATTTAATTCTCCTACAATAACAGTTATCACACCAGCATCAAAATGGCTCCTTTCGAGGCTCTCTATGGTCGAAAATGTCGTTCACCAGTCTGCTGGAATGAGATCGGTGAGGCTCAGCTTACTGGACCTGCCCTCATTTTAGAGACAACTGACAAGATAAAGAAAGTTCGTGATAACCTTCAGACAGCTAGAAGCCGTCAAAAGAGTTACGCGGACCCAAAACAGAAGCCCTTGGAATTTCAAGTCGGTGATCATGTATTACTTAAGGTCTCACCTTGGAAAGGTGTGATCAGATTTGGAAAGAAAGGAAAACTTGCACCTAGATACGTTAGACCGTTCAAGATCGTCGAAAGAATCGGTAAGGTAGCCTACAGACTTGAGTTACCTCCTGAACTTGGAAATGTTCATCCAACCTTTCACGTGTCCAATCTCAAGAGGTGTTTAGCTGATGAGAACCTCCACATACCGCTTGACGAAATTCGTGTCGATAAAACGCTGAAATTTGTTGAGAAGCCAGTGGAAATCTTGGAACGTGAAGTCAAGTGGCTTAAACGCAAGCGCATTCCTTTGGTCAAAGTTCGCTGGGAAGCTAAACGTGGACCCGAGTTTACTTGGGAACGCGAAGATCAAATGAAGGCGGAGTATCCTCATCTTTTTCCACGAGTTTCCTCTAAATAAATTTCGGGACGAAATTTCCAGAAGTAGGGGAGACTGTAACATCTGTGCTTGTAATCATTGTAAATAGTACCATTATCAATAAAACAATGTTATTGTATCCCAATGTTTGTTTGGTTATGTTTTACATTCTTCATGTTTTGACTTTTGTTCGATTCCAAGCTCAATATCGCTTTCTGGAGAGTTATACCCAAACTGATGCGTAAACGTAACCAGTATAATGCGACAAATACTCCGGAACATCAACATATACTTAACATACCTTAAATAACCCTTACATAACTTAGAAATAAGTTTTGAAGGCTTTGGTATGGCAAAAACAAGTTAATTCGTTTACAGGGACTAAACTTGACAAACTGCGAAAGTATGCCAATTTGAACAGTAACGAACATTCTGGAACATGACCATAAGTTAAACATACCATAAATATCCTCTACATATCTTAGAAATAGGCTTTGAGGTGTTCGGTGTGCTAAAATAAACTTTTGGGACATTCAGGGACTAAAAGTGTCAAAAAGTGCACAAGTTTGCACGTTCGCGCATAACTTACGTTCTGAGTACATCCGGACATCCAAAAATTTTTGTAAGCGCTAAAATATTTTATTTTAGTGTTTGGCATAAGAAAAATCCATTCGTTGCGTCATTTGGATCGTTTTTCGCGCTTGTGCGCATTCCGTCGTAATTAAGCGAACATCGCGTTCGTACGACCAAACGAACCAACATCCGACATATTTTTGAGCATGTTTCATGTCCACAATGTTTAGGCATCATTTTAGGGCCTTAAAGTTGGCTTTACGGGCCTTAGATGTGTCGGAAATGGCCTTAAACACGTGTAGGGACCAAAACTGTCATTTCTGAAAGTTAGTTCTGATCAGACATGGCCATGCGGCCCGCGTCAGTTTGGTGTGCATCTTCACGTGGCCCACGTCAGGCTCCCAGAATAGATAAGACTGATTAGTCAGCAGATTTCAGCTTATTAAACCTCATCCACACACTCACACTTGCCCTTTCAGCTCATTAGGGGCCATTTTTAGCTACCACAACTTTCCGACAAGTGTACGGGCGAGATCATTTCCCCTTTTCCAAGAAACGATCCTAACGGTTCGGGAAAAACTATAAATACCCAACCCATTTCCACCATTTTCCTCACAAATCTGATCTTATGTGCTCTAAGTTGAAACCTTTGTTTCATACCTGAGCTATTTTGATCTAGATTAGCATTCGGGGACCCTTTGTAAGTGTTCCTTCGTTCTTTTATTGTTTTCGAGTCCGAATTCAAACTTTGTTTGACGTTCTGCATTGACCAGTTTATGGTCCATGCGAAGTTCGTTAGAACTTCGCAACGTGATTGTAATCACGATGGTTATAGTCCTAGTGACTATGCCTACTGATTACCACGTTGTCTAGGGTCGTAAGGGTAAGCGACTTGATCAGTCGCTTATGCTTTCGAACTCGACCCATTTGGTCGATCATTAGGATCCGACCAAACATATTAGGTGACCATAGTGTATAGGGAATAACCTTCCAAGGTTATACCTTATGGTCACGACGTTTAAGTAGTTGTATGATAGGTAGTTTATATGCCTTAGGTAAATTACCAAAATACCCCTTTGATGCCAAAATTCATTTTAAACATATGTAACATAACTTTTGACATCTAAACTGATTTGACAACAATATTAGACATGTTAAGGCATATTTTACTTGTCATAGGACTAGTTAGGCGGTCCGAACGCGTTTTACGCGAACGACGCGTTAAAGTAGCATAAGCTTCCTAAACGGGTCGTAATGGGTCGTAAGCACTTATGTTAGGTTTCATTTAGTATGCAGGCTTTGTTAAACCATATTACACGAGTCTCCATACTCGTTTGGTTTACGAACCCTCATTGTATCCGATCCTCCGATATAGGTCCGGTTTATTAACATAGTTACCTATATTAGGTGTCGTTTGATTCCGTGATCTCTAGCATTGCTTGGTGGTTATCTTAGGACTTCTGAGCAATCTCAAGTGAGTACATAGAACCCCTCTTTTACTGTTTTCAAACTGTTTTAGGGTGAAACACATGTGCCTACTTGTTACTTTCCTGCTTTCCTGTTCTCATGTCATATACCTGCTATGTTCGTTAGTACATTATAGTACATGATTTCATTACATTTCATGCTATGTATGACCATTGTGTGCATACTTAGTACATTGTTTTACATTACATTTCATGCTATGTATGTTAACTGATAGCATGCTAGCACATTGATTTACATGACTTTTCTGCTTTGTATGTTAACTTAGCATACTTAGTACATTGTTTTCATATGACATGTATACAAATTGCTATGACATTTGGTTTGCACAAACGAGACTTATATACGTTCATTAACATTAGCTACGCCGCTCGGTAGTAAGTACTGGTACCATAGGACTTGACAAATCCCATTCCTGACATCCCGGGTTTGTTTGGATATAAGGAATGACTGAATCCGAAAACATTTCTTTTGATAACCTTGACAAAAAGGGTTATCCGACAGTCTCAAGGCTTGAATGTATGCGTTAACTTACCACATAAATGTTTGTATCAATGTAACATGCATCACTTTGCAAAACATAAATTTTTGATATATTCAAAATACTTTGTTTTGTACATTTCTACATTTGGATTATGTGACAATACTTTACTTACAATACATAACATTTGTTACACATTACTTGACTACTTTTGGACTATTAACATTTGATACAATTTATACGAGGACTTTTGACAATTGGTTTAAACATAGACTTTATACATTTGTGGTTTGTTTAAGTGACTTAAGTAACGAGATGTGAGTAATATGATACAAGCATGGTGGATACGCCGCTGGTACTTCCTATATATAAGTGTTTGTATTATATTACATATCATAAGCGTTATTTAAATCATTCAATTTGGACTTATACATTTTACACAAGTAACACGATTTTCACAAGACTTTGGTTTACAAACAATTTACTTTATACAACTCATTTTACTTGGTTATACAATTAACCATACATTATTCTTTTATTTATACATATCATTCGATCTTATTGTTTTTCAAACGACTTACAAAACAAATCAACTTACAAGGTTCATGACTGACTTTTTCTAAACAACTTTTCTTAAGCTTAAGTCATGAATCCTATTTTCACAAAACCTATGTATCTCACAGGCATTTTTATGCTGACGTACCTATTTTCACATGTGTTTTCAGGAGCTGTTGCTTAGGATGATGATCGTGACACTAGGGCGGACCTGTGCCTTAGAGACATAAAACGAAGATAGACTTAGTTTAATTATGTTATGAACTCTTTATTTCCTGTTTAAGACAATGTAACTCTTATGTTGATAAATAAAATACAACTTTGAATGCCATGGTTATGAAACAATTAATTCTGTCGCGATCACTCCTCGGCGTTTCCGCCGCGGTTCGTTGTTACACGCGGTCGGGGTGTGACACCACACATAACCATGGGTGCAGTCTGATAACGGGACTTGTCAGATCATATGGTACCATAACCTAATACTGGTCGGTTTGGCCAAAACTAATGAATGTTATTCGTTATGTAATTATAACCAACAAGTTTATCCACATTATCGAAATCGTTATTAATTTAATATAAACCATTTTAATCATTTTCGAAACCATCCTTAAAAACATCGAAATCATTTAACACATATGAATCACCCCAAAACAATTGAAAACAGTAAAATAGGGGAACTATGTACTCACTTGAGAATGCTTAGAAGTCTTGAATAACAACCAAGCAAAGCTAGAGGGATCACATAAATCAATCGACACTTAATATAAGTAACTATGTAAATAAACGGGACCTAAATCGGAAGATCGGATAGGATGAGGTTTCGTAAACCAAATGAGTATTGGAACTCATATGACATGGTTTAACAAAGCCTACAAACTAAATCGAAACCTAACCTAAGTGCTTACGACCCATTACGACTCGTTTAGCTGGCTTACGCTACTTTAACGCGTTGTTCGCGTAAAACGCGTTTGGACCGCCTAACTAGTCCTATGACAAGTATTATATGCCTTAACATGTCTAATAATGTTACCTAATCAGCTTAGATATAAAAATTTAGGTTACATATGCTTAAAATGAATTTATGCGTAAAATGGGCATTTTGGTCATTTTCCTAAGGCATATAAACTACTTATCATACAACTACTTAAACTAAGTGACCATAAGGTATAACCTCAGAAGGTTATTCGCTGTACAACTATGGTCACAATACATGTTTGGTCGGATCCTAATAATCGACCAAGCGGGTCTAGTTCGAAAGTCTAAGCGGTTGATAAGACCGCTTGACTTACGACTCTATACAATCACTATACTAAAAGTGATGAGTTAAACATGTTAAAACATGTTTAACGAAGTTAGAAAACAAGTTTGATATAAAAAAACTGTTTTGATACCCAAGAATAGTTTGGTTACAAAATACGCATAGGCACGTATTTTGACCGAAACTATGACTCGTCACTACGCCTAAATAACGTGGTAATCAGTAGGTATAGTCACAAAGGACTATGACCATTGTGATTACGCTCACGTTGTGAAGTTCAAACGAACTTCGTGTTGACCAATGACCGGTCAAAGCAGAAAGTCAAACACTGTTTGACTTTTACGCTTAAAAATGCATAAAAGCATGAAAGAAACTTACAACGGGTCCAAGCTAGGAAGAACTTGATCTAAATACTCAGTTATGAAGCATAAAGCTTCAACTTAGAGCATAAAATTAGATCAAGATGTGAGGAAAATGGAATGGGAGCTTGGGTATTTATAGATTTCGGAGAACCGTTAGGATCGTTTCTCGCATTTCGTGCCTTGATCTTGGCCCTCCACTTGGGCACATGGTTTTTTCAAAACCATCAAAACCTAAAAAATGGACCAAGTTCAATGTATCTGCCAGAAATTGCAAAAATGGTCCCTGCACTTGTAAAACTTGATTTTTAGGCACTTTTAAGCCCCGTTAACCCCATTTCAAGGCTCTAAAATGTAGTTAAAGTATAGGGAACTTGAAATGTGCTCAAAAATATCTCGGATGTCGGTTCGTTTGGTCGTACGGTTGCGTTGTTCGGTTAAATACGACGGAAATCGTAACGAAAGCAAAAACGATCCAAATTACGCGACGAATGGAATTTTTTCATGCCAATCACTAAAATAAAATATTTTAATGATTACATAAATTTTTTGATACCCGGATATATTCAGAATGTAAGATATGCGCGAAAATGCAAACTTATGCACTTTTTGACGCCTTTAGTCCCTGTTGATCAAATAAGTTTATTTTTGCGCACCAAACAACTCAAAGACTATTTCTAAGCTATGTAAAGGATATTTAGGGCATGTTTAACTTATGATCATGTTCCGGAATGTTCGTTACAGTACGAATCGGCATACTTTCGCAGTTTTGTCGAAATTAGTCCCTATAAGCGAATAAACTTGATTTCGACACACCAAACCTTCCAAAACTTATTTCTAAGTTATGTAAAAGTTATTTAAGGTATGTTAAGCCTATGTCACTATTCCAGAGTGTTTGTCGCATTAAACTGATTATGTTTACACATCAGTTCGCGAGTAACTTTCCAGAAAGCGATTCAGAGCTCGAAATCGAACGAGAATTGATATGTGCAAATGATACACATATTTACACAAATCCCAAGTATGAAATAAAATATTTCATTGATTTGGTATTTGTCTGATGGTCGTAGAGACACAGATATCACACGCAAGGGTGATAAGAAAAAGTCAGCAGACACCACTCAAGACAAGGGAAAAGGCAAAAAGAAAGGTGAGTCGTTAAAGAGGTCGAGGAAGCGTAAGGCTTCCCAGAACTTCGCTGTTACCACACAACCTAACCCGAACACACAAAACCAACTGGCAAAGCCTCCTGCGAGGAAGCCATATGCTGTTATTGCACCTTACTGTAATCGGTGCAATGGTCATCATTCGGCACAGCTAGTTTGCTGACAGTGTACATCTTGTGGTAGACTTGGCCACATAGCCAATATTTGTCGATCGGTTCCTAACCAAGCTGTTCAGAATCCGGCTTAAGCTTAGGGAAACACTGCTAGACCTCCATTCCCACCTGGTTCATGTTATAACTGTGGCGAAATGGGTCACTTCAGAAACAACTGTCCATAGCCTGTGAACGCGAACGCTAATGCTAATCCTGATCGTGGATGAGCGTATAACATAAATGCTAACGAGGCTTGTGCTGATAACAAAGTTGTTAACGGTACGTTCCTTGTTAACCATCAACCTGCATCTACTCCTTTCGATTCTTGTGCCTATAGAATCTTTGTATCGTTAGCCTTTGAGCCTTTACTTGCGCTGCCTAGAACTAAACTAGGAAAGCCCTTATCTATCAAGATTGCTACTGGTGAACCTCTTGTACTCGATTCTGTCATTCGCAATTGTCAATTGAACCTTGATAACCATCTTTTTCCTATTGACCTCACACCGATGCAACTTGGAAGTTTTGATATTATCATAGGAATGGATTGGTTAACCAAACATCATGCCGAGGTGGTTTGTTTCGATAAGATTGTTCGTATTCCTCTTTCATCTGGTGAAATTCTAGAATGTCACACCCCAACCAATGGCGGAAACATCGGGATGAGATGAAGTGTGAAGATTGCTAGAGACTTCATAACACTATTTGCATCAATATTTAATAAATCGATTTCATTTCATAAACTAAATTGTCAACAATACAAGGAAATTCAAATAACAACAAGTTCAAAAGAAATACATAACAACATAATCAAAATTGATACAACATTTAAACCTAAACGTCTATGTGTGTATCTAGGCATCAATGCTACTTCATTTCATAGCATCATCGTCATCAACCTGTAACATGTTAAAATAAAGTTCAATGCAAAAGCAAAGGCACGTACACAAGGTTTAAATAGTATAGCATAAGTATAAAGCATTTTACTCGAATCCATATGTCAATTTGTATACAAGGTAACTAGCATGCATAACATTACGTCTAAACCCAAAGTGTCCACTAGTATTTAGCATCCCTCGCCACAAAAGTGAGGAGACCGTATAGTATGTTGACTTAACAAACCCCCGTCGGGTGGTGTGCTACTCCTATAACGCTATAATTGTTAAGCGAGGGTATAACATAGTTATGGCATAAAGCATGTATTATCTAGCATAACAAGTAGCATGTATATCGGATTGAGTTCACAAAGTAAGTTTAAGTGTGTGTAAGTGTAATTGTTGTATGGTAACATGTTACAACCCAAAAGTGGTTTAAAATGTAAATGGGTCGAGTGTACTCACAAGATTTACATATGCTTTCCGATTATCCAATGTGACAAAGTTGATGAGGTTAGAAGGTTGAATGTGTTGGTTTAGGGATTTAGGAAGTTAAAACACAAGAATATATGTATTCGAAAGTAATCACCTTTTAACACTAAGTACTTGTTCTTGACACTATGAAACCTCAAGGGTTAATGTTTTCATGAGTAATATACTCATTAGAATCGTAACAAGTCTTATGTCTTAGATGACGTTATTCTAGTGTCTTGACGAATGAACACAAGTCCACCATCAAGGGTTCGAATAGTATATATATGTATAAATATTATATGTATTATTTAGTCCATTAGTCAAGCATGAGGTAGAAGATAAATCTTCATTTAGGTACCTCTATTGTGTCATAGAATTCATGTAGGAGGTAGGAAGAACAAGCTTCCATTTAGGTATCTCTTAAGGTTCACCACTACACTTGATGTAAAAACATACAAGGAGAGTCATGAACTAATGTTAATACAAGAATAACAACTATACTAAGTGAAATCATCAAGTGATGTGGGGATTCTTTGTTGGACAACCCAAGTTAGTCCATAATCACACCTTTATCAAGCTTGAAGCTTGAACATGACTTGTGGGTTAAGAACCCTAATTAAAACAGAAAGTATTTGAGGATTAACCTCTGATTTTGTATGTCTCATCCCTGTTTTTAAGCTTAACTAACCATAGAAGTGGTTATAAGCATAAGCACGTGGGTTTGAGTGAGTTAAACTCAAGTTTAAGCAAGTATAAGAAAGATTTAACGAAAACAAACTTGAACAGTGGACTTTGGAGCCTATTTGCCGGAGTTCCAGGGACTTATTCACTGAGAAACACCCATGGAATCGAAGCTAAGGTCAAGCCAAGTGTTCTGAAAAAAGAATGAGCTAAAACGGATAAGAAATGAGTGAGTTATGCATATTTTTGTGAAGGGTGTAAATCTGCTCGAACTTCTGCTTTGGCAGCTTGTTTATGGTGACTTGAGAGTGATTTAGAGTGATTTGATTATGTTTGCAAAGTGAAATGAGCTTGGAGAAGGGCTTGTATTTATAGGGAAGAGTTTAGGGTTTAAATGGTTGACATTAAATGTAATTAGTTGAGGGTTAAATAAAAAAAACAAAACAATTAAATTATGTTGAAAGTGGCGATCGAACAGGCTGTTGACAGCCTTGTTTTGTTCATTTTTTTTATTCATGGCACATATAAGTTGGGTTTTTAGATACTAAAACATGATTGGTTGTTGGCACAATATACAATCACTCAAAACCTCATTTTTGGAGAATGAATTAAACATTGAAGAGTCAATGGGATCAGCCACAAAGGGCTGCCCAGTCGCTGATTGCGGGCTGCATGTAATGTTCTTTTATTTATTTATTTTTTTTAACATAAACTTGGTACTCATTATAGGTATTAACATATTAAAATTTGTAGAGTTTAAAACAAATCAACACAAAGACAAATTTATGGAGCACATGGCTGAAAAGCCTTAATTTTATTTTTTTTAATCATTTTAACATATCATTTAACTTCACGTTGATATTATGTATTACATATATTTACTATTATTATTCTATATAAAATTATTATTATTATTATTATTATTATTATTATTATTATTATTATTTTAGTAGAATTAACCATGTATTTGACAGGTAACAAGCATGTATAAGTTATGAGTACGAGTATGTCGAGTATCGGTTGCGCGTATGCATTCGAGATTGGTAACGTATAATTCAAGTATTGCAACATGTATAAGCATGTATATACAAAAAAGAGTTTCATTACGATCCAAGTCCCGGATTTACAATGGTTTGAAACTAATACGAAATACAAAAGGAACAAGCTTTCAAAAATAGAAATACAAGACACGTTTTCTAATTAAGGAAAGTACAAAGAAGCAGGGCGTTATAGTCTCCCCTCCTTTAGGAAATTTCGTTCTGAAATTTATTTAAAAGGAAGACTGGAAAGAGTTTTGGCAAAAGGTGATTATTAAGAATTGAGACTCGAAAATTTTGAAACGTAATAAGTATGAAATTTTGAAGAATGACAAGATAGGTTTGCAAAGGAGTTCGTTTGTTTAAAATGATTTGAGGTACCAAACATAATTGGAAACGTATAGTTGCGTATGTGGAATTGAACGATTGACTCTTAGTAAACGAATGAAAATATAAGAATGGCATATGCGTTGGATAGACAAAAGTAGCGTGCTAAGAATGAAGTCTCGTCATGGATAATCGGATATAACGCGTTTGTGAGTTGTTTAGAGTTTGAGTTAGGTCTAACAGGTTTGCAACACACTGAATTTCTCATGGCACGTCTTACGAAAGTTTGGTAACATGATGAAAACACTTATATATAGGAAGTACCAGCGGCGTATCCACCATGTCTTGACCATGTTACGTCCGTTTTGTATTCGGTGTCATGTTACGTTCCGTGTCTTACCATACACAGTAGTACACTCTATGATTTTCATACGCCCATCACTATAATCCCGTGTGCACCCGCAATTATTTTGATCGTCACATGATCCGCATAGCTTGTACTAGTTGTGTATGAATCAGGGTTTACATAATTAAAAAAAATAAGAACGTGTACGTATAAGAATATAGTATATAAGCAAGTCCATGCTTAAGTATGTATGAGACCCACGTGAGCGAATCCCTCGAATTCCACTCGCGTACGGGTATGAATGTATGAATCATGAGTATGAATGAGAGTATGAGCATAAATATGAGTTTAAGTATGAATATGCAAGTAAGTATGAGTATAAACATAAACGTATAAGTGGTATGAGTATACGTATAAGCATGAAACGTATAAATATAAGTATAAGCATAAGCATAAAATGCATGAGTATAAGTATGAATACGATTATAAGTATGAGCACAAAATGTATTGTTATGAATATGAGCGTGAGTGTGAGTACGAATACTAATGATTGCGTATATAGTATTTATTAACACATAACAAAGTTAAGCATGTAAAAGTGCTCGAAAGGTTGAGCATGTAAATACGAATGATATAACTAAAATTGTCGCGATGCAACGACTAAAACGTGTATGATGATATGCATGTATAGTTGCTTAAACGAAACATTGAGTTTATCGAATCAAAATTAGATTGGGTTTGGTTTGAAAGGTAGAATATAGTTTTCATATGTAAGAGGATATAAAGTACTCATTGGTTAAGCATAATGTATTTTGTAATGAATGGAAATGCTACTTTTGTTTTAAAAGAGTTTACGTATGTTGAAGGTTATCGGTCCCCATGAAGTCTTTTTGCCCACGTGTTTTGAGATTTGAATGACGACTTAAGCGGTGTAGAAAAGTTTTCGAAAATAATAAGTTCGCTTCATTTGCACCCAAACAAGAAATTTTGAATTTTGGAGGTTCTTGTGAAAACGTCGATCCTAAAAAAAATTTATCAAATGATTTGTTATTGTTGAAAATAGTCTTAGGTAAAACGATCTTATAATATTTATAAGATCCTATATGTAATTGAGAAAGGTTGGTTTGGTTTCAATTAAGAATGGAAGTCTTTAGAATGACGATATAATGCGAGCATATTTTAGTGATTAAGTCGAAGATGAAGTTCATGGGCAAGAGTTTCATTGGACCGATTAAATTGATAGGTAGCATTTCGTAAGGTTTGGAAATTTGTGTAGTAAAACGTTTAAGATATGTTTAAGAATCTCGTGTATATGAGTAAGTGAAAGTAAGTTGTAGGATAAGAAGTACGCTTGATAAAACATTGAAATTTTGAATTTAATATAGGTAGGTATTTCGATAAATGATAAATGACTTAGGTATAAAACATGATCGGATTTGCATAATAGGACATTTTGAGGTAAAGTTTTGGTAACGATCACCTAGGTAGGGAATCACCCCTAACTCGTCGGTGAGGTCGTTTTAAGAAAAGAATGGGTGGGGCTAATCGTCAAGGTAAGGAAATCACTCCTATCTCGACGATATGCCTCCATTTTGGTGTTACAAAGAATGTAAACAAAATTGAGTGACGTTTTGAAATCATGCATATGTATAAATGTATGAAAGGGATTTAATATGTTGTGTGTGTGAGAGGAGTAAATATCGAAAGTAAATTCGAATTCGAAAGATTGCATAGTATAAAATAAATAGTAGAAACACGTGTTTGATAAAAATCCGGGATGGTTCCAAAACGGAACTTTGACTAACCAAAGTGGTCGAAAAGTCTTTCGAGCTTGAGGAGCATGCTTTGGCCTAATAGGTGAAATACTCTCACTGACAAGTCGGTTAACGGTATTTACCCTTCCGGTTACTACATGTCCCAAATCAATCGAAATTTCGAGACTTGGCGGGATTTATAAAAAAAATAAGGAGTGGAACTAGTCGACAAGGTGCGGGTTTCACCCCTAACTTGGCGATTTAGTATCCTAAGTGTGGTTGGTACTCGTCGGGTCAAAAGTTAATTTTGACACTTTGATGAGGGTCCACTAGAATTTGAAATTTGAATTTATCCATCAAGGTGGGGATTTCACTTCTAACTTGATGGTGAATTTCGTGTAAGAAAAGGAAAGTAGAGGGTTTGAGAGTCATTCCCCAAATTGTGAGTTTCACGCCTATTTTGGTGAAGTCGTCTCGTTTGTGTATTACGAGTGGTTTGTGAATTTAGAATAGTCGAGTAAAATGTATGAAGAAAAGCGTATGTTGGAGATTACGCAAACAAGTATAAGCATGTCAATAATGACACATAAAGGATGACATAATAAAACAAATATTAACACATAATAAAACATGTATTAAAACATAAGTATAGCATGTCAAGTATGTTACATAAGGATAAATGACACATATGTTTAAAAGGCTCAAAGAGGATGTATAAGAAACACATAAAGTGGCATGCATGTAGTTTCAAATAAAACATAAGAATAAGGCTCTAGAACTATAGACTAGGTAAAAAGCATGGCAATTCTACCTAATTCCCTATAGTTATGGCTCTGATACCAATCTGTCACACCCCAACCAAAGGCGGAAACATCGGGATGAGACGAAGTGTGAAGATTGCTAGAGACTTCATAACACTATTTGCGTCAATATTTAATAAATCAATTTCATTTCATAAACTAAATTGTCAACAATACAAGGAAATTCAAATAACAACAAGTTCAAAAGAAATACATAACAACATAATCAAAATTGATACAACATTTAAACCTAAACGTCTATGTGTGTATCTAGGCATCAATGCTACTTCATTTCATAGCATCATCGTCATCAACCTGTAACATGTTATAATAAAGTTCAATGCAAAAGCAAAGGCGAGTACACAAAGTTTAAATAGTATAGCATAAGTATAAAGCATTTTACTCGAATCCACATGGTAATTTATATACAAGGTAACTAGCATGCATAACATTACGTCTAAACCCAAAGTGTCCACTAGTATTTAGCATCCCTCGCCACAAAAGTGACGAGACCGTATAGTATGTTGACTTAACAAACCCTTGTCGGGTAGTGTGCTACTCCTATAGCGCTATAATTGTTAAGCGAGGGTATAACATAGTTATGGCATAAAGAATGTATTATCTAGCATAACAAGTAGCATGTATATCGGATTGAGTTCACAAAGTAAGTTTAAGTGTGTGTAAGTGTAATTGTTGTATGGTAACATGTTACAACCCAAAAGTGGTTTAAAATGTAAATGGGTCGAGTGTACTCACAAGATTTACTTATGCTTTCCGATTATCCAATGTGACAAAGTTGATGAGGTTAGAAGGTTGAATGTGTTGGTTTAGGGATTTAGGAAGTTAAAACACAAGAATATATGTATTCGAAAGTAATCACCTTTTAACACTAAGTACTTGTTCTTGACACTATGAAACCTCAAGGGTTAATGTTTTCATGAGTAATATACTCATTAGAATCGTAACAAGTCGTATGTCTTAGATGATGTTATTCTAGTGTCTTGACGAATGAACACAAGTCCACCATCAAGGGTTCGAATAGTATATATATGTATAAGTATTATATGTATTATCTAGTCCATTAGTCAAGCATGAGGTAGAATATAAATCTTCATTTAGGTACCTCTATTGTGTCATAGAATTCGTGTAGGAGGTAGGAAGAACAAGCTTCCATTTAGGTACCTCATATGGTTCACCACTACACTTGATGTAAAAACATACAAGGAGGGTCATGAACTAATGTTAATACAAGAATAACAACAACTATACTAAGTGAAATCATCAAGTGATGTGGGGATTCTTTGTCGGACAACCCAAGTTAGTCCATAATCACACTTTATCAAGCTTGAAGCTTGAACATGACTTGTGGGTTAAGAACCCTAATTAAAACAGAAAGTATTTGAGGATTATCCTCTGATTTTGTATGTCTCAGCCCCGTTTTTAAGCTTAACTAACCATAGAAGTGGTTATAAGCATAAGCACGTGGGTTTGAGTGAGTTAAACTCAAGTTTAAGCAAGTATAAGAAAGATTTAACGAAAACAAACTTGAACAGTGGACTTTGGAGCCTATTTGCCGGAGTTTCAAGGACTTATTCACTGAGAAACACCCATGGAATCGAAGCTAAGGTCAAGCCAAGTGTTCTGAAAAAAGAATGAGCTAAAACGGATAAGAAATGAGTGAGTTATGCATATTTTGGTGAAGGGATGTAAATCTGCTCGAACTTCTGCTTTGGCAGCTTGTTTATGGTGATTTGAGAGTGATTTAGAGTGATTTGATTATGTTTGCAAAGTGAAATGAGCTTGGAGAAGGGCTTGTATTTATAGGGAAGAGTTTAGGGTTTAAATGGTTGACATTAAATGTAATTAGTTGAGGGTTAAATAAAAAAAAAAAAAAACAATTAAATCATGTTGAAAGTGGCGATCGAACAGGCTGTTGACAGCCTTGTTTTGTTCATTTTTTTATTCATAGCACATATAAGTTGGGTTTTTAGATACTAAAACATGATTGGTTGTTGGCACAATATACAATCACTCAAAACGTCATTTTTGGAGAATGAATTAAACATTGAAGAGTCAATGGGATCAGCCACAAAGGGCTGCCCGGTCGCTGATTGCGGGCTGCTTGTAATCTTCTTTTATTTATTTATTTTTTTACATAAACTTGGTACTCATTATAGGTATTAACATATTAAAATTTGTAGAGTTTAAAACAAATCAACACAAAGACAAATTTATGGAGCACATGGCTGAAAAGCCTTAATTTTATTTTTTTAATCATTTTAACATATCATTTAACTTCACGTTGATATTATGTATTACATATATTTACTATTATTATTCTTTATAGAATTATTATTATTATTATTATTTTTATTATTATTATTATTGTTATTATTATTATTATTTTATTGTTAGAATTAACCATGTATTTGACAGGTAACAAGCATGTATAAGTTATGAGTACGAGTATATCGAGTATCGGTTGCGCGTATGCATTCGAGATTGGTAACGTATAATTCAAGTATTGCAACATGTATAAGCATGTATATACAAAAAAGAGTTTCATTACGATCCAAGTCTCGGATTTACAATGGTTTGAAACTAATACGAAATACAAAAAGGAACAAGCTTTCAAAAATAGAAATACAAGACACGTTTTCTAATTAAGGAAAGTACAAAGAAGCAGGACATTACATAGAAGTTCGTGGCGAGAAACCCTCGAATGGTTTAAAACTCATGTTGTGTACAAAAGCCCAAAAATACCTACGAAAAGGTTATGTGGCCTTTTTGGCACATGTCTTTGAGGAGAAAGCAAGAGCAATTGTATTCAAGATATTCCGATTGTTCAAGATTATCCAGAGGTGTTTCCTAATGAACTGCCTGGTTTACCTCCAGTTCGTCAAGTCGAATTTCATATTGACCTTGTATGTAATGCCAACCCGATTGTTAAAGAACCTTACCGTCTTGCACCGTCTGAGATGTAAGAATTATCAAAACAGCTTCAAGAGTTATCTGACAAAGGTACCAAAAAGCCACCCACTGTTGTACCTAAACCAAAACCTTCACCACAAAAACCACCTCTCAAAAAGCAGAAAATAAAACCATCATCACTATTACCATCCTCCACTTCAACAGATGTTGATGCTACAAAAGCTTCAACAGATGTTAACACAACAGCGGTTGAGACACTAGTTGTTTCAACAGTTGTTAGTCAACCAATTAATCCCACAGCATTTCAATTTCCATCACAATCAATCTTTACACCAATTGCCCGTTCTCCTTCAAAAACTCCCTCACTAAAATTTGTGTACACAAGAAAAAGGAAGTTCACGGTGAATGATGAAGATATACCTGCACCTACTCCTTTATCATCTTCACCATTTATTCAAACATCACTCAAACCATTCATTGCACCTTTATCACCAACAACCAATCCACTCATTCAACCACCCACTGATCACACCCCACGAGACATACCATTGGCAATACAATATCCTCTGGAACTGCCCGCAGTTCAAAGTGAAATGTTACAATTTTATACAGAGGATGATCCATCCTAAAGAACCTCCCCATCTCTTCATGGCTTTAGAACTCCAAGAAATATTGATGAGTATCTGAAATTGAAAGCCAAGCAAGTTGAATACATAGCAAAAGAAGAGAGTAAAGGGTTAGGTGTCACCAACTTATCAAGTCAAATGCGACATGGGCTAAGTAAAGTCGGGAAGCTGGAAGACTTTGCAAGAGATTTAAGTAAGAAGATTTCAAATCTGCCACCAACTGCTGATCTTCAAAAGGAACTTAGGAAAGATTTCATAGAACTTATCATGATAGATAAACCCTATCCAGCCTACGAGCACCAGTTCAAAGACTGGCCTCTAACAGCTCTTAAAGAAGAAGCAAACAGATGTGAGAATGAAAAATGATCCTCAAATGAGGAAGATTGCTCCCAACTGGAACAAGTTTAAGAAATCCAGTGTAGATCTTTCCTTGGAATACAAAAGGAAGAGAGCTAAGCTTGTAGCAACTAAGTATGGGACTGCAAAGGCCATTGGAAGATGGTCTAGGCAGTATGTTGATCAAATCTATGATAAGTTGGAAAAACTAATGGAATCAGATCCTACTGCTCCTAAGAAGCCAGAGTACAAAGACCAAACCACTGACAAGCCTCAGCAGCAGACCCTCTCTCTTAAAAAGGTGTTCACATCATCTGATGTATCCATCCATGTCTTAAATCAAAGAAAAAGACAACAGCAGATTGATGAGAAAGATGGAAGAGAGAAGCTGACATCAGAAAAGAGGCTGTCAAGAATTAACTATTGTATGGAATGGATGCTACTTCTTTAAAATTTCAAGCTCAAGTCACTGAAACCATCAAAAGGTTGTCAAGCAGACTTCAATCCCCAAACACATCACAAATAAAGATTCTCCCAAGAAACCCATCAGACCCAAAAATACTAAAGTGGAAATCTGACAAACAGACCCACGTATTGACTTTGCTCAAGTCTGATGGAGGAGTTGTAAAGCTATAAAGGGAGGATGCATTAAGTCTGGATGTAAATAACCTCCAAGAACTGTTGAACCTACAACTTGACAGGGATGAAGATGATGTTGATTCCTTGAACTTTGAGCTCCAATTCATAGGGCAAGTTCGGGAAAAACTGATGAAAGAATAAAGATCAAAATAAGGAAGTGTTTTGGCATCATTTGTTCTAGGGGGAGATTGTTGGCCCATGTGATCATTCCTTGAAGAACAGATGATACAGAAATCCAAAACTGGTTCTCAACAGTTGATCCACAATAAGCAAT
Organism: Helianthus tuberosus; assembly: GCA_030545235.1. Classification (NCBI taxonomy): domain Eukaryota; kingdom Viridiplantae; phylum Streptophyta; class Magnoliopsida; order Asterales; family Asteraceae; genus Helianthus; species Helianthus tuberosus. Next base: position 122,415,848 of record CM060352.1, read on the forward strand.
GCCTGATCTATATTCCCTCCAATGGCAGTGATTCTAACATCTGATGATACCAAAGACTGTTATGCTCAACAACTGTTCCTCTAAAGACTGCTGGTTACAAAGACTAATGAAGACCTATCAACTGCTGATTATCAAAGCCCTGTTGAAGTCCAAGTACTGCTGAATTGTAACACCACGTAAAAACGTGCCCAATTATGTATAGACACGTGTCCTAAACTCTAGATATGTGAAAGATTGATTTTGAAGGACTAAAGTTGACAAACAGTGAAATTATGTATGCGGAGGGACTAAAAGTGTCAACATGCCAAACTTGAGCCTCTGAATGACCATACGTGAAGAATATATATTCTTAAACGGGTGATTAATTGGATATAAGAAGCTGTTTGTGAAAAAAATCGGAAGATTATAAAACTATAAGGGTTAAACGTGTCAACATGTTAATTTTGACCTCTGAGTGACCTTTTAACGAACTCGAGGCTTCGAAATATTCAAATACACTCTCAAGAATACGTGATAAAAATTTCACGTGGTTTCGAGATCGTTAAGCGAGTTTTCAAGACTTTGGGTGAAAAGTGTCTACTTGATGAAACTTGCATTTATAGTGATATTTAACGAAACCGAGCCTAACGAAGTTTGTTTATACATCCTTGAGCCTCAACAAACTAACTACAAGGACCTTACATGTCAACAATGATGTTAAATGAGGTTTTAAATGACCAGGGACTAAAGTTGCCAAGTTATAAAGTGTTTTAACCTGAAAATCAGGTCTACGCGGGCCGCGTAAGATCCTCCTTGATCTTACGCGGGCCGCTTAAAAGTTCCCAGCGCAGAAAAAAGTGGACAGGTGCGAGTTTCAGCTGTTGCACCGCCTTAAACTCGTTTGTATCGATTCTAGGGGCTGTAAAATGGTTTTATTAACCCACTAGGACACCTGGGGTGATCCTAGGAAGTCCCATAACAGCTGCAAGTAATTCATAATGTTGGAAATTAGTATATAAGGGCACTAGTTCATAAGCTTGTGATCACTTCATTTGCAAACTTTCAAGAACTCTCACCTGGAGCTTGCAATCAGTAGGAGAAGAATACCAAGTGTAGAAAAGATAGCAAGGACCATTAGTAAGAGTCTTAACCCCAGTTTAGTCCTTTTAATTTGCTTAATTACCGAAAAGTTAAACATATCGTAATTTAACTTTGACTTTCGGTTTAATCATAATTTGTCCAGCCACTGATTGAATTGAATGTGGTTATGGAACCATATTAAGGTAGGTGATTAACCCTTAAAAGGGCACCTCCAAATTATTTCGTTTGACTAGTTAATTGTCGGGTCAAACTATTTTGACAAAAAGTCAAACTGGACAAAAAGTTTAAAAAAATGAATTAAATTAATAAAACAGAGGTTCTAAATTATATTTTAACATTCTAATGACTTGGTAATTAATATTAGAACATGTTTTATCAGTCCTAACCCGACAATTATCAATCTAAGGTCAGTTTATAACCGAAAGTCACAAAAGCTTGACTTTTGCTTTGACTTTCAGTTCTGACCTGTTCAATCTTAAATCCCCCATGTTTTAAGCTTACATTAGGACCACACTACTCAGTAGTATAACCCTCTGAAGTTATAGTGCATGGTTCATAGTGGTTTGAATTATATGCTCTTAATCGTTAGTATGCTTATAAATGCCATAAATGCCATTTTGACATAAACATGAGATTTTTAGAAATGTGAGAGGACAAAAATCTTTGTTACTGATTTATAAACTTGTCCTAAAAATTTGACATCAGTTTGAGGTGTAGATTAGGAGTTATGCTCAATATCGTAATTAAGAAGGTTTTTATTAATTAAACGACATAATTAGTATAAAGCCTATCTAAACCCAAATTTTGACACCAAACTTTTTACCCACTGATGTAATATAATATCTTGGGATTTTGGAAGATTTTTATTTATTTTTAAACTGATCATATCATAGGGTTCTAGCTTTGATTGGGTAATTGTCGATTATACCCTTTTCTTGAATAAAATGAGTTTTACATAATATTTTGATACCAAACATTTTACTACTGATTCTATATGATAAATAAAATATTTTGAACTTTATAAACTGATCAAAAACTCAGATTTCCTATTATAACCCGAAAATCGCTTAGAACCGACTTAAGCGCATAGTATGGGTTAAAACTATTTTTAACATATAAGGCTTGATACCAACTGATGTTTTTAGTAAATTTCTATACTTTAACAGTAAGCAAAAGTTTTAAACTCAGATTTCCAAAATTTACCGTTAAAGCTTATGTGAAATTACCAAAATGCCCCTTCGGTGCATAAATTGGTTATAAATGATAAATTTCACATTTAGGCAACACCCTACTGATATAACTTATTAAATTAAATATTTTTACTGATTTCAAAAGACCAGAACTTCAGTTAGTTATAAAATCTCTTTTATAAGTACTAAAATTACCAAAATACCCCTACGGGACTTAAGTTGGTTTTAAATACTTTTTGGGCATAGGTGTTAACATCCTACTGATGTATTAACATGTTTTAAGCATATTAACAATTAAGACCTGTATATAATTCATTTGGATACCCGTTACGCGGTTATGCGTTCGGATCGGTTTATGTGACTAGTTTACATAAAATAGCCGAAACGGGTTTAATCTTATCATTAAATCCTCAAATTCCAGAATGTGTTTAGTTTACCCATATTATACAAGCATCCAAGCTTGTCGGGTCTAAACCACATTTCATTCCGGTCTCCGTTTAATCTAGCGTTTAGAACCGTAAGGTTTCTTTCTAGCTAGCCGGTCTAAGTCCTTGACTTAACTAAAGACCCATTAGCATCCTAATAGGTTATTAAACCTTCTATACAGATTAAGTAGCATCCAGTAGAAGGTACCATCATAAAGCTTTAGGATTTACGGCTGAGTTATCTTCACTTTTAAGCTCAGGTAAATACTTTTAACTTATTTTCCCTTATACGGGCTTGGGATATGGTATTATAATAATACCACTTAGTCGGGTATGAAATCATTTAATCGGATTGTGATTAATAAATTTACATAACCCGTTTTAATCTGTCTTGTTTGATAACATAAACATTGGGGGTTAATTCGACCGTGTCCTGGATATCCTCGGCTCATTTCGTTTGAAAATGGCCACGACCTATGCACGGGGTGTAGGCATACACCTGACAGATGCAAATGCTAAAATATAAACCCACATGTTGGGGATAACTCCTTTGTGGGTTCTATAAGTGGTGAGTCGGTTAATCATGACCTGCTTCCAACCGGCCCCAGTTGTAACACAAATATGTAAATCTGTATACAAGATTATATTTAATAATTGTCCCAAGTTATAAATGATCTGTGTCGTGCGCACTTAAATAAATTTTATAAATACTTTTCAAAAGAGTCAGTTAATTGTATTTACCAGTGTAAACTGACGTATTTTCTAAAGATTGATTGAAGGGTACTTCTCGTGTAACACCTCGTAAAATCATACCCAATAAAATAAAGACACGTGTCATGTAAGGCAAACGTGTTATAAACCCGGATCAAGTTAAAGATGTATGGTAGGATTTAAAAGTGTCGACATGTTAATTAATACCTCTGAGCAACCTAGTTATAAATCCCAAGACCCTAATCTATTTTATAAACATCTGATATGCTAAAATCCGGTTATCCCTGATAATGTATAATTCAAATTTTTGCAAAAGATGGGATTCTAGGTGCATTTACTTCAAAATTCATTTTTAAAAGCCTTCTTAGATAGGTCCAAGAAACCTCATGTGCATAGCAACACATGCAAGGACATGCAAGGCCTGTCTATATGGTCCCTCTACTGAAAAGAAGGCATAAGATTCGAGGTTAGCAAAGTTACATGGTCAAGGCCTAAGAAATTAAAAAGATTTTGTTTTCTGATGAAGGCTTACGGACCGCAAAGGAGCCACCTTACGGTCCGTAAGGTGGCAGAGCTGGGCGATAAATTCTGAAGAGCGGATACGGACCGCAAAGCCAAAGGCTTACGGTCCGTAAGACCTGTAACTGGGCAAATTTTTGGACAGTTGCTTGTTATAACAAGTTACACAGCCATAGAAAGGTGGTATTCGAATTCAGGGGCCTCGCAACAGGTTTTTGGTAGTATAGGGACACATGGATGCATCTGGGATCAATCCTAGACTATTGTGGAGAGATCTTGTGAGTTCAAGTTGGGTATATATAGAACTTGAAGTTCCAACACTTCTTGCTTCATTTTCAAAACCAATTCTAGCATTTCTCTGGAACTCCTGGGACTTCAAGCAGACTTCCATCAACTTCTAATTCATAATTTGGACCCTTGTAAGTGTCCTTAACCCCTCTTAATTCAGTTTAATTAGCTTAATGGCCATAAGTCAAACTTATCGTAATTAAGGTTTGACTTCGTGATTAATCACTAATTGTCCAGTCAAATTTCAAATTGAAAGTAGTTATAAGTTGGTAATTATGTAGGTAATAAACCCCTAAGAGGGCACCTACTGATTATCACTCTAACTAGGTCAATTGTCGGGTCAAACTTGATTAGAAACAGTCAACATAAAGCAATTTTTCAAATAAACACATAATTAACAATGTAGAAGCCATGCAACCTGTTTTATCATTCATATAACTTGGTAATTAATGTAAGAACATATCTAAGCATGTTCAACCCGACAATTTTCAATATAAGCTCGGTTTGGAACCGAAAGTCACATAAGTGGACTTTTGCTTTGACTTTCAGTTTTGACCCAATGTAGCATATTTTAGAAATGCCTTAGAGCTTTTTTTAGGACCAAGTTACATGTTAGTATAACCCTCTGTGATATAAAACTTGGTTCAATACTTATCCAATTCATATGCATGTTTCCGTTATATGCCTAAATGATGACCAATATGCCCTTTTGACCTTAAAACAAGGATTTTGAAAATGTGAGAGGACAATAATCTTTATTACTGAATTATAAACATGTCCCTAAATTTTCACATCAGTTGGAGGTCTAGATTAAGAGTTATGCTCAATAGCGTAATTAGAAAGCTTTTTATTAATTAAACGGCGTAATTAGCATAATGCCTATCTAAACCCAATTTTTGATACCAAACTTTTTACCTACAGATGTAAAATAATATTTTGGGATTTTTGAAGATTTTTATTTATGTTTAGGCTGAGCATAACATAGGGTTATAGCTTTGATTCGGTAAATGTCGGTTTTGCCCTTTTAACCTATAAAATGAGTTTTACAAATCATTTTGATACCAAACCTTTTTCTACTGATCTGATATAATAAATAAAATTTTTTGAGTCTTCTGGAATGATAAAAATATCAGCTTTTCTTTCAAAACCCGGAAATCGCTTAAACCCGCCTTTTTACGCGTTTTAAACGCATAGTATGTATTAAAACTATTTTAAATATATAGGACTTGATACCTACTAATATTGTTAGTAAATTTTTATATTTTAATAGTAAGCAAAATTTTTAAACACAGATTTCCAGATTTGACCTTTTAAACTTATGTGAAATTACCAAAATGCCCCTACGGTGCATAGTTTATTTATAAGAGGTAAATTTCACCTATATACCATACGCTACTGTTATGACTTATAAAAATAAGTATTTTTACTGAATATATCAGACCTTAAACTCAGAATTATATTTAAACTTTTTATAACCTTTAAAATGACCAAAATACCCCTACGGGGCATAGTTTGAGTTTAAATTCATTTTGGGCATAATGGAAGGTATCCTACTGATATCACAACATATTTAAGGCACATTAACTTAGGAAACCTGTTCATGAATCATTTGGTTACCCGTAACGCATTATTCGCGTTCGGTGCAGTTTATGTAACTAGTTTGCATAAATTAGCCGAAACGGGTCAAACCTTATCATTATTGTCTCAAAATCCAGAATGTGTTTAGTCTACCCATATTATACAAGTCTTTAAACTTGTCAGGTCTAAAACACATTCTAATCCGGTCTTCGCTTAAACGTGCGTTTTGAGCCGTATCTTTCTTTAAAACTATCCGGTCTAAGTTTAGGCTTAATTAAGACCCGTTAGGAATCTAATAGGTTATTAAAACCTTCGTTCCAGATTAGGAGCCCGGTAAAAGCTACTTGCACTCGCTGTTTGTGAATTATACTTGCTCAGGTAAATACTCTTAACTTATTTTCCCTATACGGGCTTGGGATACTGTATTATAATAATACCGCTTGGTCGGGTATGTAGTCATTTAAATTGGATTGTGATTAATGTATTTACATAACTCGTTTTAATATGTATTATTTGGTATATGGCCCTTGGGGGTTAAATGACCATGTCCCGGATATCCTTGGCATCATTCAAAGAAATGGCCACGACCTAAGCACGGGGTGTAGGCATACACCTGACAGTTGTATTATGAAAAAAAAACTGGTAATCCACTTAAAGGAATCAACCTTGCGGGCATTATACCTATAGCGTGTCAGTTAATCTTGTCTGGCTCTTCTAACCGGCCCTGACGGACGACAAATAAGTAAAACTGTATACAATATTATTTTTAAATAATTGTCCCAAGTTATAAAAGATATTTTGTGTCGTGTGCATTCAAACTAATTTTCTTAAACTCTTTTCAAAATGAGTCAGTTAATTGTATTTACCAGTGTAAACTGACGTATTTTCCAAAAAGGCTAAGTGCAGGTACTAGATGAAATAGGCTAGCTACTCCTGGCATCATTAATCAAGTCTTGCAAGCTTTAGATGTTAAAGTCTGCTGAACAACGATCTTTTTATCTTTTTATCCACCTGTGGATCTTTTTTCTGTCAGGATTGTAATACTTTGATATTACTATTTATTCGGTTTGTAATGTAATTCACCTTTTGCTTCCGCTGTGCATTTAAAATTGTGTTGTTTGACTATGATGATATCAACTACGTCACGATACTCCCCACCGGGCCCACAGGAAACACGTGGAAATATCGGGGTGTGACAGGTTGGTATCAGAGCCAACATTGAGTGAATTAAACACTAGCCTTTTGTGTTTAATCTCAATGACACAGTTTGCACATTCATCGACTTCCGAGTCTAGACAAAGAACATAGGACTAATCCAAATTTGTTTTATTTTAATTTTGTCCTTTATATTTCTTTGTTGTTCTTTTATTTGTTTTGACAGGTTGAAAAAGATGACACCTAGATTTCATGGAAGAGGTAGAGGCAAGGGGCCACTCATCGCCCCAAACGATCACGAGGCCGGGCCGTCATACCGGCGAACACCATTAGATTCCCTAAGCAGAAGTCCTCAAGAAAACTGGAGGACCCATATTGAACCCGCAAGGCGCTCAGTCTCGCTGAGCTCCTCACCTTCTTATCTAAACTCTTTTGGGCCTCAGTCTGAGAACAAGCCCCATAACTCACACCATTCTTTTATACCCCTCCAAGGCCACAACTCACCCTTCAATGACCCAACACCCTATTTTCAGAGCCGGTTCAACCCGGCAAACCTGATTAATGAACCAATGGGTTATAACTCGTTGGGACCGGAGGACCATTTCTCCATGGATATGGACGAAGATCCGGAACCTGCCCAACTACCAACCGGGACGCCTACTCACCCCATCGAGATTTCGGATGGGTCACCCTTTCTTGGATCACCTTATAATGGTCCCGACAGCTACGAGGCGAGGTTTAACCAGATCGACTGGGTGTTTACTCCTAGTTACCACAACTCATCGCAACAGCAGTATCCCTCCGAAGATTCCCGTTTTGTAGCGGTCACTCCACCGCCACCACCACCAGTGTAGCAACAGCCTCCGGAGCCACCGAGGCGTAGGAGATCAACCGCACGGATGTCCGTGCGAGGGGGAGTCCGTATCAGCACTCCTTAACCATCTAGTGGCAGTCATTATCCGCCACTATACGAAGACCCACAGATGGGTGGGCCTTCGAACCCTGTTTCTGAGGTGCAGTCTGCGCCGGTCGAACCGCCACCAGTAGGTTTTAACAACCCAATTCCTACATACGCCGGTTCAGCGGCGTACAACCCATTCGAGCAGCCGGCCCACACCAACTACAACTACGCCGAGGCTGACCCATACCTGGTAGCGGCAAACTACAATGCCCTTCATCCGGAAGGACCCTTTGGAGTCCCATATCAAGCTGGATATCCACACTATGGGTACCCACCCTATGGGTATCAACAACTGCCACCTCCTCAACCTCCGCTGTATCAGCAGCCCCCGCAGCCGCCAGTGATATCGCCACCGCAGCACCAGGAGATTCTTCAAAGGTTGAGTCAGGTGGAGGATGAGGTTCGGGAAGAGCGTAGGCAAAACCGAGGAATTTTCATGGGTCTGGCGAACTTAATCAAGGGGAAGACCAAAAAGGGTCATTAAATCATTTATTTGTTTATTTGTATTTCTTTATTGTTAAATCAAGTCCCTGCGTGGACATCTGTTTCTGTAATCAGTCCCTGCGAGGACTTGTATTTCCTGTTAACCCCTGCATGGGCATGTCTTTCCTGTTTAGACCCTGCGTGGGCAAGTATTTATGTTAAGTCCCGTTTAGGGCAAAATGTACTTTTTAAATTATTAATAAACATTTAAATTTATTTTGTCATTATATGCATAAATGTAAAATGTATGAAATAAATAAATAAAATTCAAAATATGTCATTCCTTTTACAAGGTCTGCCTTTAAATATTAAATAAGAATCTTAAAGGGTATAACCTAGCCTGCATGTCATTATAAGACCTGGCCATGATGGTAAAACCTGTTTAAAAAGAGATTAAAATCCTTGTTAACATCAGAAAACATGTTAACATTCCTGGCTAAGGTGATTCGTAAAAATCACACGTGTCATCCTTACATTGGATTATTCAAAATCCTTCCTTATTATTTAAACATCCATTTGTGATGTAGGGCCTACGAGCCATAATTATTGTCATATAAGACAAAAGACAGTTGTTGCCTACAACTCCCTGTCAAGAAAGGTAATGAACTATGATTCAAACTCTAGTACCTAGATCATATAAGATCTTGACTTATAATTTAAAAGTGTCCATGTGACTTGGCTTTTTGTGCCATTATTATATTTAACTATAACTAAGGGTTATTAATGAAAAATCCTGAATGAAATACCCAACAAATTAGCTAACATGGTTCTTTACTACCATGGTTAATAAATTAATAAGATGACAAATCTGTTATAAACTTCTAAGAAGTCATTGTCATCATTTTATGTAGCAAGCAAGCTACATGGCTGAGTCTGAAGAAGTCAACAGTTATCCAAGGGAAAATCATGATACCACCAGGATCAACGTAACTGGTGCAGAACTTCAAGCACTGATTGATAATGCTGTTACCAAGGCCATAGATAGGCAGTTTAATGAGTCAAGCGGTACTCGAAGTAGGACCTTATCAGTACCCCATTCTAAACCTAAGACTCACTCTGAGGCTCATAGTAAGCCACCTCCTAAATGTGATGGATCAAGGAGGGATGACGATCATCACTCCTCAAATCAGCATAGTGTTCCGTCGAAGAAGATTGAGCTCAAACGAGAACCATGTGGTAAGTCCTGTACCTACAAATATTTCGTCTCCTGTAAGCCCAGGGATTTCACTGGGGAGAAAGGGGTTGTGGATTGCATGACATGGTTGGACGAAATGGATACCGTGGTTGACATCAGTGGTTGCGCTGATAGGGATGTTGTGAAGTATGTATCTCAGTCGTTTAAAGGAGAAGCACTAGCTTGGTGGAGGTCTCTAATCCAGGCTACTGGGAAGATTCCATTGTACAATCTGTCTTGGGATCAGTTTGTTGCACTCATCAAAGAGAATTACTGCCCTCAGCATGAGGTTGAAAAGATTGAGTCATACTTCTTATCACTGGTGATGAAAAATCTAGACTGTCAGACTTACCTTACTAGCTTTAATACCATGTCTCGACTGGTTCCATATTTGGTAACACCGGAACCCAAGCAAATTGCTCGTTTCATTGGGGGTTTAGCCCCAGAGATCAAAGCCAGTGTAAAGGCATCCCGACCTGCTACTTTTAGGTCAGCAGCTGACCTATCTTTATCCCTTACCTTGGATGCGGTCAGGCAAAGATCGCTTAAGAACTGGGAAGAAGATAAGAGAAAACGTGAGGACGATAACTCGCGACGGTCTGAGAAGAAGTTTAAGGGAACCACAGACCACAAGAAGAAGTTTGGGTCTGGCAAGGGTAGTCAGCAAACAGATGAAAAGCCAAAGTGCAAAACCTGCCAGAAACGTCACTTCGGAAAATGCAGGTTTGAATCCAAGTCCCAGTCAAAACCGTTTGCATGTGGGTTATGCAAATCCAAGGAGCACAAGACAATAGAGTGCAAGAAGATAAAGGATGCAACGTGCTATAACTGTAATGAGAAAGGGCACATCAAGTCCAACTGCCCTAAATATGCTAAAAAGCCTGAAGAAGTCAAAAAGACCAATGCAAGGGTTTTTCGAATGGATGCACGAGAAGCTGTTCAGGACGATAATGTGATAACTGGTACCTTCCTTATAAATGATGATTATGCAAGGGTATTATTTTATTTGAGTGCAGATAAGTCATTTGTAGATGATAAGTTTTGTAAGTTGTTGAATTTACCTGTTAAAACCCTAAGCGTGAAATATGAGGTAGAATTGGCTGATGGTACCTTAGAAACAGCCTCAACTGTGTTAGATGGATGTTTTATATCCATTAGGAACCACTCTTTTCCGTTATCCTTGCTTCCTTTGAAATTAGCTGGTTTCGACATAGTAATAGGCACGGATTGGTTATCCCATAACCAAGCCCATATTGTTTGTGACAAGAAACAAGTGGTGATCAAGACTCCGTATGGTGAGCCACTCACCATACAAGGAGATACTTAGTATGGGTTGCCTAAGCAAGTGTCTGTGCTTAAGGCGTCCAGGTGTATGAAGAAGGGTTGTGTCATCTATATGGCACAGGCGACTATTGATGAACCAAGACCAAAGGTTGAAGACATCCCTGTCATTTCTGAATATCCTGAAGTATTCCCCGAAGAACTACCTGGTCTGCCACCAGATAGACAAGTAGAGTTCAGAATTGACATCATTCCTGGAGCAGCACATGTCGCTAGAGCGCCTTACAGGTTAGCACCAACAGAAATAAAGGAGTTGAGGACTCAACTGGATGATTGGTTAGCCAAAGGTTTTATTAGACCTAGCTCATCCCCCTGGGGAGCACCAATACTGTTTGTAAAGAAGAAGGATGGATCGATGTGTCTATGCATCGATTATTGCGAGCTTAACAAAGTCACTATCAAGAATAGATATCCATTGCCTAGGATCGACGATCTGTTCGATCAATTACAAGGGGAAAGTTACTTCTCTAAGATCAACTTGAGGCCAGGCTATCATCAACTGAAGGTTAAAGATAAAGATGTACACAAGACTGCATTTAGGACTCGTTATTGTCATTACGAGTTCTTAGTGATGCCTTTTGGGCTCACTAATGCACCAGCAGCGTTCATGGATCTCATCAACCGCGTCTGCAAGCCCTACTTGGATAAATTTGTCATCGTCTTCATTGATGACATTCTTATTTACTCAAAGAATCAAGCTGACCACGAGAAGCATCTTCGTTGTATTCTTTCACTGCTTCAACAAGAGAAACTCTATGCCAAGTTTTCAAAGTGTGAATTTTGGCTTCGTGAAGTCCAGTTTCTTGGGCACGTAGTTAGTGAGCGTTGTATCCAGGTGGATCCCGCTAAGGTTGAAGCTGTCATGAACTGGAAAGAGCCGAAGATGCCCACAGAGATTCGTAGTTTTTTTGGGACTGGCAGGATATTACAGACGTTTTATTGAGAATTTCTCAAGGATTGCAGCACCCCTAACTTCGTTGACTAGAAATAATATTAAGTTTGATTGGGGTCCTAAGCAACAAGAATCGTTTGATATACTTAAGCAGAAACTGAGCAATGCTCCCTTGTTGACATTACCTGATGGAATAGAAGAATTTGTAGTATACTGCGACGCATCACACACTGGTATGGGGTGTGTGCTCATGCAGAAAGGCAAGGTTATTGCCTATGCTTCCAGACAACTAAAAGTGCACAAAAAGAATTACACCACCCACGACTTGGAGTTGGGTGCCGTAGTATTTGCACTAAAGCTATGGAGGCATTATTTGTATGGTACCAAGTGTGTGATCTATTCTGATCACAAGAGCCTTCAACATCTATTTAATCAGAAGGACCTAAACATGAGACAGCGTCGATGGATGGAGACTTTAAACGACTATGATTGTGAAATCAGATACCATCCAGGCAAGGCAAATGTGGTTGCCGATGCCTTAAGTAGGAAGGAAAGGGTTAAGCCCATAAGAATTAAAGCCAAGAGCATTGAATTAAAGAACAGTTTGAATGAAAGATTGTTAGCCGTGCAGAAGGAAGCCATGTTAGAAGCTAACTATCCAAATGAGAAACTGGGAGTCACTGCAAAACAATTATCATATGGTAAGGATGGAATCCTAAGATTAAATGGACGAATATGGGTTCCAATCTATGGAGGACTACGGGATGTTATCCTCCGAGAAGCCCACAGTTCTAAGTATTCCGTTCATCCTGGAAGTGACAAGATGTACCGGGATTTGAAGGCTAATTACTGGTGGATAGGCTTGAAGAAGTCTATAGCCACTTATGTGGCCAAATGTCTGACGTGTGCTCAAGTTAAGACAGAACATCAGAAGCCGTCAGGTCTGCTACAATAGCCTGAACTTCCCACCTGGAAGTGGGAAATGGTGACTATGGATTTTATCACCAAGTTACCAAAGACAAAGCGAGGAAATGATACTATTTGGGTGATAGTGGATAGACTAACTAAGTCAGCCCACTTCCTACCTATTAAGGAAACACATAGCTCAGATAAGTTAGCTCAGCTGTACGTGGACGAGATTGTATCTCTCCACGGGGTGCCAGTGTCTATCATTTCTGATAGGGATACAAGATATACATCGCATTTCTGGAAAAGTTTTCAACAAACCCTAGGCACTCGATTGAACTTCAGCACAGCATATCATCCACAAACGGATGGTCAAAACGAGCGAACAATTAAAACACTGGAAGATATGTTAAGGGCTTGTGTTATTGATCTAGGTGGAAGTTGGGATGATCATCTTCCATTGATCGAATTTTCATACAACAATAGTTATCATTCCAGTATTCAAGCTGCACCATTTGAAGCTTTGTATGGAAGGAAATGCAGAACGCCCATTTGTTGGGCAGAAGTTGGAGATGTCCAACTAACAGGACCTGATATAGTCCTGGAGACGACAGATAAGATTGTACCGATACGATATCGTCTCAAAGCTGCCAGGGATAGGTAGAAAAGTTACGCAGATTTACGGCGTAAACCTCTAAAGTTCGAGGTAGGTGACAAGGTTCTACTTAAAGTATCACCCTGGAAGGGAGTGATGCAATTTGGTAAGAAAGGTAAGTTAAGCCCAAGGTATATAGGACCATTCGAGATCATCGAATGTGTCGGAACAGTGGCTTACAAGTTAAATTTTCCTGAAGAGCTCAGTGGAATCCATAATGTGTTTCACATCTGCAATCTGAAGAAATGTCTAGCTGATGAATCACTAGTCATACCACATACGGATGTGCATATAGATAAGAGCCTGAAATTTATGGAAAAACCTTTGTCGATTGAGGATCGACAGGTTAAGAAGGTTCGAAGGAAGCATGTACCAATCGTAGAAGCTAAATGGGATGCCCGGAGAGGTCCCGAGTATGCGTGGGAGGTAGAATCCACAATGAAAGAAAGTACCCTCATTTATTTCAGTAAATCTCGAGGTCGAGATTTCTTTTAAGGGGGTGAGGATGTAACACCTCGTAAAATCATACCCAATAAAATAAAGACACGTGTCATGTAAGGCAAACGTGTTATAAACCCGGATCAAGTTAAAGATGTATGGTAGGATTTAAAAGTGTCGACATGTTAATTAATACCTCTGAGCGACCTAGTTATGAATCCCAAGACCCTAATCTATTTTATAAACATCTGATATGCTAAAATCCGGTTATCCCTGATAATGTATAATTCAAATTTTTGCAAAAGATGGGATTCTAGGTGCATTTACGACAAAATTCATTTTTAAAAGCCTTCTTAGATAGGTCCAAGAAACCTCATGTGCATAGCAACACATGCAAGGACACGCAAGGCCTGTCTATATGGTCCCTCTACTGAAAAGAAGACATAAGATTCGAGGTTAGCAAAGTTGCATGGTCAAGGCCTAAGAAATTAAAAAGATTTTTTTTCTGATGAAGGCTTACGGACCGTAAAGGAGCCACCTTACGGTCCGTAAGGTGGCAGAGCTGGGCGATAAATTCTGAAGAGCGGATACGGACCGCAAAGCCAAAGGCTTACGGTCCGTAAGACCTGTAACTGGGAAAATTTTTGGACAGTTGCCTGTTATAACAAGTTACACCGCCATAGAAAGGTGGTATTCGAATTCAGGGGCCTTGCAACTGGTTTTTGGCAGTATAGGGACACATGGATGCATCTGGGATCAATCCTAGACTATTATGGAGAGATCTTATGAGTTCAATTTGGGTATATATAGAACTTGAAGTTCTAACACTTCTTGCTTCATTTTTAAAACCAATTCTAGCATTTCTCTGGAACTCCTGGGACTTCAAAGAGACTTCCATCAACTTCTAATTCGTAATTTGGACCCTTGTAATTGTCCTTAACCCCTCTTAATTCAGTTTAATTAGCTTAATGGCCATAAGTCAAACTTATCGTAATTAAGGTTTGACTTCGTGATTAATCACTAATTGTCCAATCAAATTTCAAATTGAAAGTAGTTATAAGTTGGTAATTATGTAGGTAATAAACCCCTAGGAGGGCACCTACTGATTATCACTCTAACTAGGTCAATTGTCAGGTCAAACTTGATTATAAAAAGTCAACAGAAAGAAAATTTTCAAATAAACACATAATTAACAATGTAGAAGCCATGCAACCTGTTTTATCATTCATATAACTTGGTAATTAATGTAAGAACATATCTAACCATGTTCAACCCGATAATTTTCAATATAAGCTCGGTTTGGAACCGAAAGTCACATAAGTAGCATGTTTTAGAAATGCCTTAGAGCTTTTTTTAGGACCAGGTTACATGTTAGTATAACCCTCTGTGATTATACAACTTGGTTCAATAGTTATCCGATTCATATGCATGTTTCCGTTATATGCCTAAATGTTGACCAATATACCCTTTTGACCTTAAAACAAGGATTTTGAAAATGTGAGAGGACAATAATCTTTATTACTGAATTATAAATATGTCCCTAAATTTTCACATCAGTTGGAGGTCTAGATTAAGAGTTATGCTCAATAGTGTAATTAGAAAGCTTTTTATTAATTAAAAGGCGTAATTAGCATAAAGCCTATCTAAACCCAATTTTAGATACCAAACTTTTTATCTACTGATGTAAAATAATATTTTGGGATTTTTGAAGATTTTTATTTATGTTTAGGCTGAGCATAACATAGGGTTATAGCTTTGATTCGGTAAATGTCGGTTTTGCCCTTTTAGCCTATAATATGAGTTTTACAAATCATTTTGATACCAAACCTTTTTCTACTGATCTTATATAATAAATAAAATTTTTTGAGTCTTCTGGAATGATAAAAATATCAGCTTTTCTTTCAAAACCCGGAAATCGCTTAAAACCGTCTTTTTACACGTTTTAAACGCATAGTATGTATTAAAACTATTTTAAATATATAGGACTTGATACCTACTGATATTGTTAGTAAATTTTTATATTTTCACAGTAAGCAAAAGTTTTAAACTCAGATTTCTAGATTTGACCTTTTAAGCTTATGTGAAATTACCAAAATGCCCCTACGGTGCATAGTTTAGTTATAAGAAGTAAATTTCACCTATATACCATACCCTACTGTTATGACTTATAAAAATAAGTATTTTTACTGAATATATCAGACTTGAAACTCAGACTTATATTTAAACTCTTTTACAACCTTTAAAATGACCAAAATACCCCTACGGGGCATAGTTTGAGTTTAAATTCATTTTGGGCATAATGGAAGGTATCCTACTGATATCACAACATATTTAAGGCATATAAACTTAGGAAACATGTTCATGAATCATTTGGTTATCCGTAACGCATTATTCGTGTTCGGTGCGGTTTATGTAACTAGTTTGCATAAATTAGCCGAAACGGGTCAAACCTTATCATTATTTTCTCAAAATCCAGAATGTGTTTATTCTACCCATATTATACAAGTCTTTAAACTTGTCAGGTCTAAAACACATTCTAATCCGGTCTTCGGTTAATCATGCGTTTTGAACCGTATCTTTCTTTAAGACTAACCTGTCTAAGTTTAGGCTTAATTAAGACCCATTAAGAATCTAATAGGTTATTAAAACCTTCATTCCAGATTAGGAGCCCGGTAAAAGCTACTTGCACTCACTGTTTGTGAATTATACTTGCTCAGGTAAATACTCTTAACTTATGTTCCCTATACGGGCTTGGGATACGGTATTATAATAATACCGCTTGGTCGGGTATGTAGTCATTTAAATCGGATTCTGATTAATGTATTTACATAACTCGTTTTAATCTATATTATTTGGTATATGGCCTTTGGGGGTTAAATGACCATGTCCCGGATATCCTTGGCATCATTCAAAGAAATGGCCACGACCTAAGCACGGGGTGTAGGCATACACCTGACAGTTGCATTATGAAAAAAAACTGGTAATCCACTTAAAGGAATCAACCTTGTGGGCATTATACTTGTGGCGGGTCAGTTAATCTTGTCCGGCTCTTCTAACCGGCCTTGATGGACGACAAATAAGTAAAATTGTATATAAGATTATTTTTAAATAATTGTCCCATGTTATAAAAGATATTTTGTGCCGTGTGCATTCAAACTAATTTTCTTAAACTCTTTTCAAAATGAGTCAGTTAATTGTATTTACCAGTGTAAACTGACGTATTTTCCAAAAAGGCTAAATGCAGGTACTAGACGAAATAGGATGGCTACTCCTGGCATCATTAATCAAGTCTTGCAAGCTTTAGATGTTAAAGTCTGTTGAACAATGATCTTTTTATCTTTTGATCCACCTGTGGATCTTTTACTGTCCGGATTGTAATACTTTGATATTACTATTTACTCGGTTTGTAATGTGATTCACCTTTTGTTTCCGTTGTGCATTTAAAATTGTGTTGTTTGACTAAGATGATATCAACTACGTCACGATACTCCCCACCGGGCCCACCGGAAATACGTGGAAATATCGGGGTGTGACATCTCGTAATAGACTGGAGCTATTAGGTATCGTTTAAGAAGATCTTTCAAATCCCTAAGATGCCTGAACTCTGTTATTTTTGTTTTTCTTGTATTTTATTTATGATCCGCCTGTGGATCTTATTACAATCCAGTCTGTATATTCTTTCGTCGAACACTCAGACATTATGGTTGGTAATAGTTTATTCACCAAGCCTTCCGTTGTGCTATTATATTGTGTGTATTGTCAATGATGATATCAACTACGTCACGATACTCCCCACCGGGCCCACTGGTAATATGTGGAAATATCAGGGTGTGACAGGTTGGTATCAGAGCCAACATTGAGTAAATTAAACACTAACCTTTTGTGTTTAATCTCAATGACACAATAAGCACAATCCTTAGACTTCCGAGTCTAGGCTAATGACCGGTCATCAAATTGGAAAATGCCGCCACGTGTGAGAGGCAGAGGAAAAGGACCAATGCGAGGAGGGCCATCGGGCCACGCGGGACCATCACATCGACGTACCCCATCGGCGACTCTCTCTAGTTCTGACTCTCGGGACCATTGGAGTCATAACTTCGAGCCGGCGAGACATTCTGATTCGCTGGGATCCTCACCATCCAACCCTCCATACTTTGGACAACCCATTCCCGATGAACCCCAACATTCCTAGCATTCTCTAGAATCACATCATTCGAACCAATCTCACTACTCCCATCACTCCGATTCCATTTATTCCCCAGGTCAATTCAATCCCAATGAATATGTCAACAATATTTTTGGTTTCAACCCTTTAGGACCTCAAGATCACTTCTCCCAGGATATTGAAATGGATGACGACCTTGACCCAGAAATGCAAACCGGAACACCGAGCCACCCTATCAGTATCTCAAGTGGTTCTTCGTATCAAGGATCGTCGTACCATGGGCCCGATCCATTTAAGGAATGGTGGTCAAGGTATGAATGGGAATTCACCCCTTCATATCATAACTCTCCTGCTCAACCTCCTTTAAATAATCCGCAACTTCAAGCAGTTACCCCACCACCTTTGCCAGTTGAGGAACCACCTCAACCGCCTACCGAGCCGCCAAGGCGAGGGAGAAATGATCGAATGTCTGTGAGTGGGGGACCACGGTTCGTATCCCCTCATGGTTCAAGTTCTTACCCTCCTATTCCCGAGGACCCCCAAATGGGTGGACCCTCGCATGCGGTGCCGGAAGTCAATCCCCCGCCAGTTCCTCATGCACCACTGCCACCGCCAGTGGGTTTTGACAACCTGATACCTACATACCCAGGTTCGTCTAGGTATAACCCATCAGGGTATCCAACCACTGCGGAATATGGAGCCCATGACCCATACCATACTGCAGCACAATACAATACAATGTACTTTATCCTTCGTCTTACCCACCAGTTTACCCAACTGGATATCCGGTGCAAGGGTATCAATACCCACAATACCATCAACCTCCTCCTCCTCCCCAACAGGAGCAAACTCAGGAGATTCTGCAGAGGTTAGACCGGGTTAAACGTGAAGCCGATGAAACTAAGAAGAAACATAATGGCTTTCTCAAGGGCCTTGCGAGCCTCATTAAAGGCAAGAAGAAATAGGAAGTTGTTATTTTATTTTGTATTATCTTTTAATCAAGTCCCTGTGAGGACATTATTTTATTTTCTGTACTGAGTCCCTGCGTGGACTTACTTTCTATTCTGTAGCCCCTGCGTGGGTAGTGTGTTGTTCCAAGTCCCGTTTAGGGCATCGTTGTACTAGTTTCGTGATTTAATGAAGTTATTTTCGATTTTCAAATATGTATTTTATTACCTCCTCATGCTATATCATTTCAAATTTAATTAATCTGCCAAAGAAATTCTTAGAGGTATAACCTAGCCAAAAATATTAATGGCTATGATGGTACAACCTTTTTAAGAAAATAACTCCCTGTTAACATTTGAAAACATGTTAACATTCTTGGTTGTGCGATACGGAAAACCAGACAAGCTTCCAAATGTACTTCGACTTTCCAAGTCACTATCATAGCCTATAGGATCTATATGAATCATGGATAATAAACATCAATATGATGTATACACCTAGAACATCCATTGAAGATGTACGCTTACAAGAAAAGGTGTAATAATGACAATGACATTTCTACTTTATAAACTTCTTGTCAGTAAGGCGACGAACTATGTTTGACCCTTAAAAGATCACTGATCCAGGAGATCATTAATTATAGTTTAATCATCCCTGTGGCATGGCCTTTTGTGCCGTCTAAATGTCCTTCGAGACGAGCCTTGTGCTAAATTAAAAATGTCTTTCATGACATTGAAAGTTGTGATTTATATTCCATTGTCTAATAAAATATAAAGAATTATATCTCATTGGTTATTATTATTTTCTTAAAATGGTCTATATGGTTTAATAATACCATGACCATCCAATCATCAATGTGATGATCTGTTGCATAATTTAAATATAGTATTATTGTTTAATATAGTACCCAAATCATGGCTGGATCTGATGAAGTAAACAGTCATCCACGGGAAGGAAATAATAATGAGGCCAAAATAAAAATTACAAACGCTGAACTGCAAGCTATGATTGACACCGTAGTTGCTCAAGCGGTAGATAAGATATTCAAGGAACCGAGTCATGTTCGGTCCAAAACTCACTCAAAACCGTTATCACAGT
The DNA here is from genome assembly GCA_030545235.1 of Helianthus tuberosus. Taxonomy (NCBI): domain Eukaryota; kingdom Viridiplantae; phylum Streptophyta; class Magnoliopsida; order Asterales; family Asteraceae; genus Helianthus; species Helianthus tuberosus. Next base: position 122,435,855 of record CM060352.1, read on the forward strand.
CGCATGCATCAAGAAGGGATGAGTCTCAACATTCATCCAATCAAAGATCTGAGCCTCAAAAAGTGGTGCTAAACCAGGCTCCTAAGTACAAAAAGAGTTGTACTTATAAGTACTTTGTCTCCTGTAAACCAAGGGATTTTACAGGAGAAAAGGGAGCAATTGACTGCATGAAATGGTTAGACAAAATGGAGACTGTGATTGACATCAGTGGATGTGCTAAGGAAGACATAGTCATGTTTGTGTCTCAATCTTTTAAGGGTGATGCCCTCACTTTGTGGAAAGCATTAGTACAGTCCACTGGAAAGGTTCATCTGTATAACCTTTCGTGGACAAGTTTGTAGATCTTGTAAAAGATACATATTGTCCTCAGCATGAAGTTGAGAGGATTAAAACTGACTTCCTCACCTTGGTGATGAAGGATTTAGACTGTAGGTCCTATGTGACCAGTTTCAACTCGATGTCAAGGCTTGTACCATATTTAGTCACTCCTGAACCCAAACGTATTGCACGTTTCATAGGTGGTTTAGCCCCTGAAGTAAAAGGAAACGTCAAGGCTTCCAAGCCTACTACTTATAGATCTGCTGTGGATCTATCTCTGTCCCTTACTCTTGATATTGTGAGGAGTAGGGCAAAGAGAACTACCGATGACGGGAAGAGGGAGGAAGACAAGTCCTCTCAATTAAACAAAAAGAACAAAGGGAACTTTGGTTTTAAGAAAGGACAGTCGAATGACAAACCCAGGTGCAAGACCTGCAACAAAAGGCACCTTGGAAAGTGCAAGCAAGACCCACAAGCTAAACCATGTGGGATTTGTAAAAAGAAGGGGCACAAGTCTGTGGAGTGCCGGAACATTAAGGATGCAACTTGCTATGGTTGCAACGAGAAGGGGCACATCAAGACAAATTGGCCCAACAATGCTAAGAAGCCCGAGGAGGCGAAGAAAAACAATGCCAGAGTTTTTCAGATGAATGCAAGGGAAGCGGTGAACGACGAGAACGTCATAACAGGTACCTTCCTCATTAATAATAATTATGCTAGAGTCTTATTTGATTCAGGTGCTGATAAGTCTTTTGTAGACCATAAGTTTTGTAAGTTACTGAATCTGCCTATTAAGACTCTAGACATAAAATATGAGGTAGAGCTTGTCGATGGTACCTTAGAAACAGCTTCAACTCTTCTTGATGGATGTTTCATATCCATTAAGAATCATTCTATCCCGCTATCCCTCTTGCCAATGAAATTGGATGGGTTTGATATAGTTTTGGGCATGGATTGGTTATCGCATAACCAAGCCCAAATTGCCTGTGATAAAAAGCTAGCTATTATCAAAACCCCTTCTGGTGAATCCGTCACTATCGAAGGAGACACACAGTATGGTCTGCCCAACATTGTGTCCATTCTCAAAGTATCGCCATGTCTGAAAAGCGGATGTGTCATCTATATGGCACAAGTGTCAGTAAACGACCCAAAACCAAAGATTGAGGATATTCCTATTATCTCCGAGTATCCTGATGTCTTTCCTGACGAATTACCTGGTTTACCTCCGGAGAGGCAAGTTGAATTCTGGATAGACATTCTCCCAGGATCTGCACCAATTACGCGAGCTCCTTATCATTTAGCGCCCACTGAAATGAAAGAGCTCAGGACTCAATTGGATGACCTACTGGAGAAAGGTTTCATACAACCTAGCTCTTCGCCTTGGGGAGATCCAATATTGTTTGTGAAAAAGAAAGGTGGATCAACGCGCTTATGCATTGATTATCGTGAGCTAAACAAGATAACGATCAAGAATCGATATCCCTTACCCAGGATCGACAACTTATTTGATCAGCTCCAAGGGGCGAGCTTCTTTTCAAAGATTGATTTAAGATCCGGATACCATCAACTTAAGGTCCGAACTGAAGATGTGCCTAAAACGGCGTTTAGGAAGAGGTATGGACATTACGAGTTTTTAGTGATGCCTTTCGGGCTCACTAATGCACCAACAGCTTTCATGGAGCTCATGAATAGAGTCTACAAACCATACCTAGATAAGTTTGTCATTGACTTTATAGACGACATACTTATCTACTCTCGTAATCAAGTTGATCATGAGAAGCACCTTCGATGTATCTTAGGATTGCTTCGACAGGAGAAATTGTATGCTAAATTCTCCAAATGCGAATTCTGGCTTCGTGAAGACCAATTCCTTGGACATGTTGTTAGTAAACATGGCATCCAAGTAGATCCCGCTAGGGTAGAAGCCATTATGAATTGGGAAGCACCGAAGACGCCAACGGAAATTCGCAGCTTTCTGGGTCTAGCTGGATATTACAGAAGATTCATTGAGAACTTCTCAAGAATAGCTGCACCATTGACTTCTTTGACCCGTAAGAATGTAAAATTTGATTGGGGTCCAAAACAACAAGAATCCTTTAAGATTCTTAAGCAGAAGTTGAGCAATGCTCCAGTATTGACATTACCCGAAGGAATCGAAGAGTTTGTCGTTTATTGTGATGCATCACACACCGGTATGGGTTGTGTACTTATGCAAAAAGGAAAGGTGATTGCCTATGCATCACGACAACTAAAGGTGCATGAAAAGAATTACACCATCCACGACTTAGAGTTGGGTGCCGTTGTATTCGCACTAAATTTATGGAGACACTACTTGTATGGAACAAAGTGTATGATCTATTCGGATCACAAAAGTCTTCAACACTTATTTAATCAAAAAGAGCTCAATATGAGACAGCGCCGCTGGATGGAAACTTTAAATGATTAGGATTGTGAAATTCGCTACCATCCCGGCAAGGCGAATGTAGTCGCCGATGCCTTAAGCTGAAAAGAGAGAGTTAAACCTATCAGGATTAATGCTAAGAGCATTGAACTGAAGAATAGCCTGAGTGACAGGCTATTAGCTGCACAGAAAGATGCTGTTTTGGAAGCTAACCTTCCAGATGAAAAGTTAGGTGTAACTACTGAACAGTTAACACCTGGCAAGGATGGAATTCTCAGACTGAATGGAAGAATCTGGGTTCCTATTCATGGAGGACTTCGAGATGTAATTCTCCAGGAAGCTCACAACTCCAAATATTCAGCTCACCCTGGAGGTGAGAAGATGTATCAGGATTTGAAAGCTAATTATTGGTGGATAGGATTGAAGAAATCTATTGCCACCCATGTAGCTAAGTGCTTGACCTGTGCTCAGATTAAAGCTGAACATCAAAATCCATCAGGTCTTCTTCAACAGCCAGAACTCCCCACATGGAAGTGGGAGATGGTAACTATGGACTTTATAACCAAGTTACCTAAAACAAAGCACGGAAGTGATACCATATGGGTTATAGTTGATAGATTGACTAAGTCAGCACATTTCTTACCCATCAAGGAGACTCATAGCTCTGATAAGTTAGCCCAGTTATACGTGGATAAGATTGTGCCCCTTCATGGAGTGCCGGTGTCTATTATATCTGATAGAGATACTAGAAACACCTCACACTTTTGGAAAAGTTTCCAACAATCTTTGGGCACTCGTTTAAATTTCAGTACTGCTTACCATCCTCAGACAGATGGACATAGTGAACGTACAATTCAAACTTTGGAAGACATGCTTCGAGCATGTGTTATTGATCAGGGAGGCAGTTGGGATGACCACCTGCCCTTGATCGAGTTCTCCTTTAACAATAGCAACCATACTAGTATTCAGGCTGCGCCTTTTGAGGCATTATATGGTAGGAAATGCAGAACGCCTGTTTGTTGGGCAGAAGTGGGAGAAGCTTAGTTATCTGGACCTAATATAGTCCTTGAAACAACGGACAAGATTGTCCAAATTCGTGATCGCCTGAAAGCTGCCAGAGACAGGCAGAAAAGTTATGCTGACAAGAGGCGAAAACCTCTAAAGTTTGAGGTTGGTGATAAAGTCTTACTGAAAGTATCACCCTGGAAAGGTGTGATGCGTTTTGGTAAGAAGGGCAAGCTAAGCCCTAGATATATAGGACCATTCGAGATTATCGAATGTGTCGGCAATGTAGCTTATAAGCTAAACTTTCCTGAGGAGCTAAGCGGAATTCATAATGTGTTTCACATCTGTAATCTCAAGAAATGCTTAGCTGATGAATCATTAGCTATGTCGCATAAATATGTACAAATTGATGAAAGCCTGAGGTTTGTTGAAAGACCTATATCGATCGCGGATCGTCAGGTTAAAAAGCTCCGAAGAAAGCACGTGCCTATAGTAAAGGTCAAGTGGGATGCCCGTAGAGGTCCCGAATATACGTGGGAAGTCGAGTCTACTATGCGACAGAAGTACCCTCACTTATTCAAGTAAATCTCGGGGTCGAGATTTCTTTTAAGTGGGTGAGGATGTAACACCACGTAAAAACGTGTCCAATTATGTATAGACACGTGTCCTAAACTCTAGATATGTTAAAGATTGAGTTTGAAGGACTAAAGTTGACAAACAGTGAAAATATGTATGCGGAGGGACTAAAAGTGTCAACATGCAAAACTTGAGCCTCTGAAAGACCATACGTGAAGAATATATATTCTTAAACTAGTGATTAATTGGATATAAGAAGCCGTTTGTCAAAATAATCGGAAGATTATAAAACTACAAGGGTTAAACGTGTCAACATGTTAATTATGACCTCTGAGTGACCTTTTAACGAACCCGAGGCTTCGAAATATTCAAATATACTCTCAAGAATATGTGATAAAAATTTCACATGGTTTCGAGATCGTTAAGCAAGTTTTCAAGACTTTGGGTGAAAAGTGTCAACTTGATGAAACTTGCATTTATAGTGATATTTAACGAAATCGAGCCTAACAAAGTTTGTTTATACATCCTTGAGCCTCAACAAACTAACTACAAGGACCTTACATGCCAACAATGAGGTTAAATGAGGTTTTAAACGACCAGGGACTAAAGCTGCCAATTTGTAAAGTGTTTTAACCTGAAAATCAGGTCTACGCGGGCCGCGTAAGATCCTCCTTGATCTTACGCAGGCCGCCTAAAAGTGCCCAGCACAGAAAAAAGTGGACAGGTGCGGGTTTCAACTGTTGCACCGCCTTAAACTCATTTGTATCGATTCTAGGGGCTGTAAAATAGTTTTAGTAACCCACTAGGACACCTGGGGTGATCCTAGGAAGTCCCATAACAGCTGCAAGTAATCCATGATGTTGGAAATTAGTATATAAGGGCACTAGTTCATAAGCTTGTGATCACTTCATTTGCAAACTTTCAAGAACTCTCACCCGGAGCTTGCAATCAGTAGGAGAAGAATACCAAGTGTAGAAAAGATAGCAAGGACCATTAGTAAGAGTCTTAACCCCAGTTTAGTCCTTTTAATTGGCTTAATTACCGAAAAGTCAAACATATCGTAATTTAACTTTGAGTTTCGGTTTAATCAAAATTGTTCCAGCCACTGCTCGAATTGAATGTGGTTATGGAACCATATTAAGGTATGTGATTAACCCTTAAAAGGGCACCTCCAAATTATTTCGTTTCACTAGTTAATTGTCGGGTCAAACTAGTTTGACAAAAAGTCAAACTGGACAGAAAGTTTAAAAAAATGAATTAAGTTAATAAAACAGAGGTTCTAAATTATATTTTAACATTCTAATGACTTGGTAATTAATATTAGAACATGTTTTATCAGTCCTAACCCGACAATTATCAATATAAGGTCAGTTTATAACCGAAAGTCGCAAACGCTTGACTTTTGCTTTGACTTTCAGTTCTGACCTGTTCAAGCTTAAATCCCCCATGTTTTAATCTTCCATTAGGACCACACTACTCAGTATTTTAACCCTCTGGAGTTATAGTGCATGGTTCATAGTGGTTTGAATTATATGCTCTTAATCGTTAATATGCTTATAAATGCCATAAATGCCCTTTTGACATAAACATGAGATTTTTAGAAATGTGAGAGGACAAAAACCTTTGTTATTGATTTATAAACTTGTCCTAAAAATTTGACATCAGTTTGAGGTGTAGATTAGGAGTTATGCTCAATATCGTAATTAAGAAGCTTTTTTATTAATTAAACGGCATAATTAGTATAAAGCCTATCTAAACCCAAATTTTGACACCAAAATTTTTACCCACTGATGAATATAATATTTTGGAATTTTTGAAGATTTTTATTTATTTTTAAACTGATCATATTATAGGGTTCTAGCTTTGATTCGGTAATTGTCGATTATACCCTTTTCTTGAATAAAATGAGTTTTACATAATGTTTTGATACCAAACTTTTACTACTAATTCTATATGATAAATAAAATATTTTGAACTTTATAAACTGATCAAAAACTCAGATTTCCTATTATGACCCGAAAATCGCTTAGAACCGACTTTTACGCGTTTTTAGCGCATAGTATGGGTTAAAACTATTTTTAACATATAAAACTTGATACCTACTGATGTTTTTAGTAAATTTCTATAATTTAACTGTAAGCAAAAGTTTTAAACTCAGATTTCCAAAATTTACCTTTAAAGCTTATGTGAAATTACCAAAATGCGTCTTCGGTAGATAAATTGGTTATAAATGATAAATTTCGCATATAGGCAACACCCTACTGATATAACTTATTAAATTAAAAATTTTTACTGATTTCAAAAGACCAGAACTTCAGTTTGTTATAAAATCTCTTTTATAAGTATTAAAATTACCAAAATGCCCCTACGGGACTTAAATTGGTTTTAAATACTTTTTGGGCATAGGTGTTAACATCCTACTGATGTATTAACATGTTTTAAGCATATTAACAATTATGACCTGTATATAATTCATTTGGATACCCGTTACGCGGTTATGCGTTCGGATCGGTTTATGTGACTAGTTTACATAAAATAGCCGAAACGGGTTTAATCTTATCATTAAATCCTCAAATTCCAGAATGTGTTTAGTTTACCCATATTATACAAGTATCCAAGCTTGTCAGGTCTAAACCACATTTCATTCCGGTCTCCGTTTAATCTAGCGTTTAGAACCGTAAGATTTCTTTCTAGCTAGTCGGTCTAAGTCCTTGACTTAACTAAAGACCCGTTAGCATCCTAATAGGTTATTAAACCTTCTATACAGATTAAGTAGCATCCAGTAGAAGGTACTATCATAAAGCTTTAGGATTTAGGGCTGAGTTATCTTCACTTTTAAGCTCAGGTAAATACTTTTAACTTATTTTCTCTTATACGGGCTTGGGATATGGTATTATAATAATACCACTTGGTCGGGTATGAAATCATTTAATCGGATTGTGATTAATAAATTTACATAACCTGTTTTAATCTGTCTTGTTTGATAACATAAACATTGGGGGTTAATTCGACCGTGTCCTGGATATCCTCGGCTCATTTCGTTTGAGAATGGCCACGACCTATGTACGGGGTGTAGGCATACACCTGACAGATTCAAATGCTAAAATATAAACCCACATGTTGGGATAACTCCTTTGTGGGTTCTATAAGTGGTGAGTCAGTTAATCATGACCGGCTTCCAACCGGCCCCAGTTGTAAGACAAACATGTAAATTTGTATACAAGATTATATTTAATAATTGTCCCAATTTATAAATGATTTGTGCCGTGTGCATTTAAATAAATTTTATAAATACTTTTCAAAAGAGTCAGTTAATTGTATTTACCAGTGTAAACTGACGTATTTTCTAAAGATTGATTGACAGGTATTTCTCGTAATAGACTTGAGCTATTAGGTGTCGTATAAGAGGATCTTTCAAATCCCTAAGATGCCTGAAGTTTTTTATTTTTGTTTTTCTTGTATTTTATTTATGATCCGCCTGTGGATATTATTACAATCCAGTCTGTATATTCTTTCGTCAAACACTCAGACATTATGGTTTGTAATTGTTTATTCACCAAGCCTTCCGCTATGCTATTATATTGTGTGTATTGTCAATGATGATATCAACTACGTCACGATACTTGTAACACCCCGTGTTTTCACAAGTCAAGTCAAAGTCAAGGTCAAAGTCAACGACCGATCACGTGACTTTGACTGATAGTAATTTATCTGTTTTATACTTATTATGTGGAGTAAGTGTTGTTAATGACAAATTCGAAGTGTGTTAATCGATATTCAACTCGACTGCGACTGTGAAACTATAGGAAGTAACAATGTGATAAAGTTAACTAATCATTAATCAAGCTATGCTAATCAAATCGACATCGAACCGTGATATGAACTGCAACTCGATTTACGAAACTTGGTTGTTAATATACGTGTGTGTGTGCCTTATGTGTTAACTGTGTGTGTTTATGTTATGTTATGTGGTGGTGAAATCAGTCGAAACTCGAAACGCAATAGAACTCAATCGAACCCGAACTCGAACCAAAACCGAACTGTGTTAAAATAGATTATGCGAGATAGGATATAGTTGGGACTAAAAGTAATTTGACTAGGAAACCCTATCGTGTCGAACCGCTCGCAATCGTAACCGAAACGTCCAAAATCGTCGCACCAACCACTCCACCCGGATAGCCATCCGCACGGATAGCCATCCGCACGGATAGCCGCCTAGGAGGTGTTAAGTGCCATTCGGACGGACTGCTATCCGCCCGACCGACCATCCGGGTGATGTGCAATCCGGACGGATTGCACTTTCCTCTTTTGGCATCCTATAAATACACGAGTCACTCTTCAAACTTTCCACTTTTGGAAAGTGACGTCCGACCAGCACGCTCTCCTCACCTTTTCTTCGATTTCTTCCAATCTAGGTAAGATCTCACTCTAAATCTTGTACGTTCTTGTTCTACCCGCACTCTTACACATTTCTACCTTTCAAATCTTAACTTTTAACCACGAAATCACTAGATTTCGGATGTTCTAGAGTGACGTCATCATGAGTTCTTAAAGAACTTCATGTTTTGACATCATTCCACCAAGAACAACCGAGGTTTAACCGATTTCCCTATAAACACACAAGATCTTGCAAAGATCTTCGCATAAACAAGGTAAGAAAGGATTGAAAGATGGTTTTGACCTTCTTCCAACTCTTTTGCACTCAAAAACGATAAGAATCGGATCAGTTCTAGCCTTCTACTCAAGTCTTAGTGATGTGTTAGTCCTAGATCCGGATTCTACCCGCGAGACCCCTGATTTCGGGTTAAACCAGAACCACCATCTTGAGCCGATGACAGGCCAAGCTGGGGTGATTCCTGGCCGGCTTAGTCACACGGGTCAGGATACAGTTCCATTGGTTGACTCGTAATCAGAACATCTCGATAGAACGACAAAACGACCAAGTGTTAGACGAATGAAACAACTAGGACGAGACGCTGTCCGGACGAACTGATGTCCGCACGAACAGACTATCCGGATGGACTAATGTCCGCACGGACAAGTTATCCGGACAGACTAATGACCGTACGGACAGGCTATCCGGATGAGTTGCTATCCGTACGAACTACACTTGGGACCCACGACCAAACAAGGTTTGAGTATCGACGAATGAATAATCCGCACGGACGACCCTCTGAATGGATTACTCTTCGGATCATGAGATACTAAGACCTTAAACAATTTTCAACGTGTTCACTAACATCCGGATGGATTGTTGCCCGCACGAACAACCAAGTGACTCACCATTAAAGTCGTCGTCCGCACGGACTACCATCCAGACGGATTGTCGTCCGCGCGACTGACTTGAAGGATAGAGAAACTTCAAGGTTTTCATAATGCTACAACGAAAACTTCAAAAGCCAAGCCATCATACACAAACACATCTTACCCATAGGAAGAAACAATCCACTCGAATAGTCACCCGCCCGGACACACTGTCCGCACGGATGACCATGCGGGCGGATTATCATTCCCTCGGATTGCTGTTCGCACGGATGACCATTCGGACGGATTATCATTCACTCGAGTTGTTGTTCGCACGAATGACCATCCGGACGACCTGCAAACCGACCCACTTTCACCTTGTATTGTTTTGCGCGCCACTTATCGTTACGTTATCGAAATCTATCCAGGCTAAATTTTACTCGCTAAGCGCTCCCTTCAATCCATTCATCGATGTGAGTATACTCGATCCCTTTTTGCTTTCAGCACTTTTGGGTGTTACATACATTACGAATATTAAACTACAACTATCACACTACATCAAACTATTTGAACGCTAACCGTTTATGCATGTTATACGTGGCTTATGAATGCTTGTTTGTTATGTTTAGACATGGAATGTTGTCTACCTGCCTTAGCAACGATAGTACTATAGTTTGGACTCAGCACCCGTTCACGGGGGTTGTTAAGGATCTTTACTTGCATGGATTACAGTGGTAATCATGTATTGCGAACTGCCTCGGGCAGTCAACCCGCAGTCATTGGTATCGATGGATCTATGTCGATAACTAACGTGCTTCACTTCACTATGTGTACGTGCCGGTTATGCGTAAACGAATTCGAACTCTATATGCTATTATCAAACTAGTATGCTCACCTTTACATTATATGTATTGACTTTATTTTAACGTATGTGACAGGTGCTTAGGATGCACATGTGGTAGGAAATTGAAGCTAGAATAAAGCTTTAGAGCCCAACAAATAGTTGTCTGTAAATGACGTAATGAGGGTCTCTAGAAGCAGATAAACAATTGCTGTCTATTTAAATCTGAGTTGTCGGAACAGAATATTTGACTAGATATTATCTGTAATAATTAGCTTACTATTTGAGGTACGGTATGGGACGTATTAATTTAAATTGAATGGTAATGATAATTGTTGTGGAAACTTCTGGACAATCTGTTTCGCTCAGTGCCGCGCCCCGATGATTCCGCCATCGGTTGGGGTGTGACAGATTGGTATCAGAGCCATAACTATAGGGAATTAGGCAAGACTCGACCTAGTCCGGGTCGGTGTCCTAGATACCTAGTCTATAGTTAGGAACCAACAGACTGACTTTTTGCATACCCAGTAGGGATTATGTACGAGTGTACTTCTCGCTATTCTCGCTTATGCTACACTATCATCGCACTCGACTTTTCGATTATGAACAAGCAATTTAAGTCAAGATTAGGTGTGAAAACCGCAAACTCTTGGCTAAAATTTCTTGGTCAACCCCCATTTTATTTTACAAACAAGGGGAATTATGCCAAATCAGGAGTGAAATCCATATTTTGATGAATAATCTCCTCTATTTTGCAAAAACCAGAGCAAAGTTGTCTAGATAGGGGTGAAACCCTAACCTTGACTACTTGTTCTGTGCTTTTTCCAAAGCTCTCACCAAAGTCTCAACGGACTCCAACGATCTGAAGTCACGATACAGCTAGCGGAACATGTGCCGAACGCCCAAGAATCGAGGCCAAAGCATGATTCCGAAGGCTAAATGTGCACAATCGATCCTTGTGAATAGTTGAACCACTTTGGATAGTCTAAGTCTACTAGCCGCAGACAATCTACTTCTCGATTTTATTTGTTTTGATTCTGAGCCTGCAACTGCCGACTCTGATGACTCATTGACTTTATGTGCTTATATATGTGTTTACCTGTTTATGTGTTTAAATTTTCGGAATCTGGTCAATTTTATGCTTTCACCTCAATCGACACGTACAACTCACGCTGCATTTCTATCACAAAACGTTAAACATTCGTTGAATTTTGGACGACCTTATGCTACGCCCTACGAATATACTACGCTATTCTCGAGTAATCGCGAACTTTGAATGATAGGTTTCTGTATTCTGACTGCATCTGTGATTAAATATATATGTGCTTCTGTGTTTACGTGTCTCTGTGCTCTACTTGTCTACGTGCTTATGTGCTTCTGTGATTATGTGAATCTGTGGTTACATGCCTATGTATTTATGTGATACATATCTCGACGTGTTCCTAGGCTTTAGTAATAGTAACCGTGTGAGGTGAGATTCGAATACAATGTGTTGAGTTCCATGGCGATGTCTATTGCAGACAATGTCGTCTGGATCCCGTCATGCACTTTCTCGTCAAGAAAAGAGAGACAAACGTCTTGCTTCCATCATCGCTAAGAGTGTAGCAAAGGCCGTGAGTGATGTTTATGAGAACGCCAGCAAATCGTCTGAGGAATCGAGAACCGAAGCTCCTAAAGCTGTCATGAAGACTTTCAGTTTCAAGCAATTTAAGTCTTGTGGGCCAAAGGAATTCACTGGCGAAGGAGGTCCAACTGCGTTATTTCATTGGTTTGACTCTATCGAGGTTACTCTGCGACAGAGTGGTTGCCCTGATGACCTTCGAACTCTGAATGCTACCGGTGTTTTTCAGTCACGTGTTCTAGACTGGTGGACAGCCGAGAGGAACAAGCGAGGGAACGATGCAGCCTATGGTCTGTCCTGGGACGAGCTCAAGGAAGTCATGCTAGAGGAATTATGCCCTCCTCACGAACGTCAAAAGCTGGAAGATGAATTTTGGCACATACAGCAAAAGGACGGTGATAATGCTGCTCTTACTGCTCGCTTTAAGCAGCTCAGCATTATCTGCCCTGATCAAGTCAAGACCCCAGATATGGCAATCAAGAAGTATATCCAGGCCCTGCCCGACTGCGTTGCTGATTTCGTGCAAGCGGCTAAGACTACGACGATCGAGGAAACCTATCTGCTGGCCGCTGAAATCAATGACAAACGGGTTAAGGCTGGTATCTGGGATAAGACTTCGAAGCACCTGCATCAAGCTACCACTACCGCACCAACTGCTGAACCCACCTCATCGAGCAACAAGAGGAAGAACAAGAGAAAGAACAGCTCCAGCAACAAGAACTGTGCGATCACTGCTGCACCAGTTCAATCCATACCAGCTCAACAACGCCAAGCGGTAGCGCCTGTGGCCAATGCACCACTTGCTAAGCGTGCTTACACTAGGCCACATCCGCTCCACCCTACTTGCACCTACCACCATCCGACTGCTATCCCTTGTCGCTTCTGTGCTCATTGCAGCGTATACGGTCATTTTACTGCCAATTGTCGTATTCGTCAAGCTCCTGCCAACCAAGCTCTACTCACTGCCCCACAGGGTCAACAAGCTCCTCTGGCACCCGCAGTCAAAGCTAGAGCCTGCTTCACATGTGGTGGCCCGAACCATTTCTCCGACATGTGCCCAAACAGGGTCGTGAATCAAGAGCCCCAGCAACAGCAGCCACAGCAACAACAACAACAGCAACGGCAACAACAGGCCGCACGCGCCAGAACTTTCAACCTCAATGTGCGCCAAGCCCAAGCTGACAACAACGTGGTTAATGGTACGTTCCTTGTGAATGGTATTTATGCATCATGTTTGTTTGATACTGGAGCCGATAATTGCTTTGTGTCATTCGAATTCGAGAAACTCCTTAGTTGTAAATGCTCCAAACTCTCCTCGACGTTCGAAGTTGAAGTCACTACTGGAAGAACCATCGCCGTTAATTCTGTTCTCCGTGATTGTACTCTTGAGCTCAACAATCACATCTTTCCAATCGACCTTATTCCGATGCAACTCGGAAGTTTCGATGTCATAGTAGGCATGGACTTTCTTCGCGAAAACCATGCTGAAGTTGTGTGCTTCGATAAGATGATTCGATTCTCGCTCGCAAATGGTGATCTATTGTGTGTCTACGGTGAAACTGTTTCGAAGGGCCTCAAACTCATGTCATGTATCCAGGCAAGCAAGTATCTCCGCAAGGAATACAGAGCTTTCTTGGCTAACATCGTAGTAGCGGAGAAGGAAAAGAAAGAGAAGAAGGAAGTGAAAGACGTTTCTGTGGTTCGTGAATTTCCTCATGTGTTTCCTGATGATCTTCCTGGACTACCACCAAGTCGTGATATCGACTTTCGTATTGACCTCATTCCTGGAGCAAATCCTGTTGCCAAAGCTCCTTATCGACTCACACCGTCTGAAATGCGCGAACTTTCTAACCAACTCCAGGAATTACTTGAGAAAGGCTTCATTCGCCCGAGCACCTCTCCTTGGGGCGCGCCAGTCCTTTTTGTCAAAAAGAAAGACGGAACATTCCGGATGTGCATCGACTACCGGGAATTGAATAAGTTAACTATCAAGAATCGCTATCCCCTACCTCGCATCGATGACTTGTTTGATCAGCTACAAGGTGCCACGTGTTTTTCGAAGATCGACCTGCGTTCAGGATATCACCAGCTACGTATTCAAGAGGAGGATATACCCAAAACCGCGTTTCGTACTCGTTATGGCCACTACGAATTCGTTGTTATGCCTTTTGGTTTAACCAACGCACCAGCAGTTTTCATGGATCTGATGAATCACGTGTGTAAACCATATCTCGACCGTTTCGTCATTTTGTTCATCGACGATGTCTTGATCTATTCCAAATCAAAAAACGAACACGCGCAACATCTACGTTTGGTTCTCGAGTTACTCCAGGGGAAGCAACTCTATGCCAAGTTCTCCAAGTGTGAATTTTGGTTAAAGGAAGTTCAATTTCTGGGTCACATTGTCAATAGTCAAGGCATTCACATTGATCCTGCAAAGATTGAAGCCGTTAAGAGCTGGATTACACCTAAGAATCCGTCTGAAGTCCGCTCTTTTCTCAGACTAGCGGGCTATTATCGACGATTTATTGAAGGATTCTCGAAGATTGCTGTACCGCTTACCTCTTTCACGCACAAGGACCAGCCCTTCGTCGAGGGAACTAGACAAGAAACTGCCTTTCAAACCCTCAAGCACATGCTTTGCAATGCTCCTGTTCTCACATTGCCCGACGGAAACGATGATTTCATTGTCTATTGTGATGCTTCCAACCTTGGTCTCGGTTGTGTACTCATGCAGCGAAACAAGGTCACAGCTTACGCATCTCGTCAGCTCAAAATCCACGAGAAGAACTATACAACCCATGATCTCGAGCTAGGCGCGGTTGTTTTTGCACTAAAGATTTGGCGACACTACCTGTATGGTACCAAGTGTACGATCTTCACCGATCATAGGAGCCTACAACATATCTTTAATCAGAAGGAACTTAATATGCGTCAACGCCGATGGGTAGAACTTCTCAACGATTACGACTGTGAGATACGTTATCACCCAGGCAAGGCAAATGTTGTAGCCAACGCACTCAGCAGACGGAGTTATTTGCTTAGCACTCGTAATGTTAAAGCCCAGCACGATCTCGAAAACCTTATTCGTGAAGCTCAGCATGCGTGTTTTAACGAACGCACGCTGAAGAGGGAACGAATCTACCACGATGGAGCCCAACTTGTGAGCAAGTCCAATGGAATATTCCACTTTCTGGACCAAATTTGGATTCCCAAACGAACCGAATTGCAACAGATTCTGATGGAAGAAGCCCATAAATCCCGATACTCTATTCATCCCGGTGCGGACAAAATGTACCAGGATCTTCGCTACAGGTACTGGTGGCCCGGCATGAAAAGGGATATTGCCCTCTACGTTGGAAAATGCCTAACTTGTGCAAGAGTCAAGGCTGAACATCAAAGACCCTCGGGCTTACTCGAACAACCACCAATTCCTATGTGGAAGTGGGAAAGTATAACTATGGATTTCGTAACAAAGCTTCCGCACACGTCATCAGGTCCCGACAGCATTTGGGTTGTTGTTGACCGTCTGACTAAATCAGCTCACTTTCTGCCAATACGAGAAGACTACAAGGTAGAACGATTAGCCCAAATCTACACCGACGAGATCATTTGTAATCATGGTACGCCTCAGGACATCATCTCTGATCGTGATGCTCGGTTTACTTCGCGACTATGGGAAACATTTCAAACGGCACTCGGTACATCGCTTAATCTAAGTACCGCTTTCCACCCACAAACCGACGGTCAGACTGAAAGAACGATTCGTACTCTTGAAGACATGCCCCGTTCGTGTGTCTTCGACTTCGGTGGTAATTAGGATAAATACCTGCCGTTAGTCGAATTCTCGTATAACAACAGCTATCATTCCAGCATCCAAATGGCACCATTTGAGGCATTATACGGAAGAAGATGTCGATCGCCTATAGTGTGGCACGAGATCGGTCACTCGCAACTAACCGGTCCTGAGCTACTACAAGAAACGACAGACAAGATCTTCTAAATCCGAGACAACCTAGTGAAAGCTCAGGATCGACAGAAAAGTTACGCCGATAAGAAAAGCAAGCCCCTGGAATTTGACATTGGTGACTACGTACTCCTAAAGGTATCACCTTGGAAGGGTGTAGTCCGATTTGGCAAGAAGGGGAAACTAGCGCCTCGATATGTGGGACCTTTTAGGATTCTGGAAAGGATAGGAAAAGTTGCCTACAAACTCGAATTACCGGAGGAACTTAGTAACGTCCACCCGACTTTCCATGTGTCAAACCTCCGAAAGTGCCTAGCCAACCACGACTTACATGTCCCTCTCGATGATCTGCAAGTAAACGAAACATTACACTTCGTGAAGAAGCCTGTCGAAATCATGGATCGCCAAAGCAAGTAACTCAGACGCTCTCGCATTCCTATTGTGAAGGTCCGATGGGAAGGCAAACGAGGCGCAGAGTTCACTTGGGAACTCGAAAACGACATGAAGGCAAAGTACCCGCAGTTGTTTCATTAGAGAAGCTAGAGAGAGAAAGTGACTTTGTGATTCTAGTACTTGTACGATTTCATATCAATCTATAGAATCACCGATTATAGTAAATTCTAGTGTGTTTGATCACGCACGTTCACGGATTTCGCACGTTAAACGTGTCACACGCAATTGTTTCGGAGCCAAAACTGGTCTAAATAGAAAATTTTCAAACGTGATTCTCGGCGTTGTACAGCTTTCAGCTTAATTTCGGGACGAAATTCCCTAAACAAGGGGAGGCTGTAACACCCCGTGTTTTCACAAGTCAAGTCAAAGTCAAGGTCAAAGTCAACGACCGATCACACGACTTTGACTGATAGTAATTTATCTGTTTTATACGTATTATCTGGAGTAAGTGTTGTTAGTGACAAATTCGAAGTGTGTTAATCGATATTCAACTCGACTGCGACTGTGAAACTATAGGAAGTAACAATGCGATAAAGTTAACTAATCATTAATCAAGCAATGCTAATCAAATCGACATCGAACCGTGATACGAACTGCAACTTGATTTACGAAACTTGGTTGTTAATATACGTGTGTGTGTGCCTTATGTGTTAACTGTGCGTGTTTATGTTATGTTATGTGGTGGTGAAATCAATCGAAACTCGAAACGCAATCGAACTCAATCGAACCCGAACTCGAACCAAAACCAAACTGTGTTAAAATAGATTATGCGAGATAGGATATAGTTGGGACTAAAAGTAATTTGACTAGGAAACCCTATCGTGTCGAACCGCTTGCAATCGTAACCGAAACGTCCAAAATCGTCGCACCAACCACACCACCCGGATAGCCATCCGCCCGGGTAGCCATCCGCACGGATAGCCGCCTGGGAGGTGTTAAGTGCCATTCGGACGGACTGCTATCCTCCCGACCGACCATCCGGGTGATGTGCAATCCGGACGGATTGCACTTTCCTCTTTTGGCATCCTATAAATACACGGGTCACTCTTCAAACTTTCCACTTTTGGCAAGTGACGTCCGACCAGCACGCTCTCCTCACCTTTTCTTCGATTTCTTCCAATCTAGGTAAGATCTCACTCTAAATCTTGTACGTTCTTGTTCTACCCGCACTCTTACACATTTCTACCTTTCAAATCTTAACTTTTAACCACGAAATCACTAGATTTCGGATGTTCTAGAGTGACGTCATCATGAGTTCTTAAATAACTTCATGTTTTGACATCATTCCACCAAGAACAACCGAGGTTTAACCGATTTCCCTATAAACACACAAGATCTTGCAAAGATCTTCGCATAAACAAGGTAAGAAAGGATTGAAAGATGGTTTTGACCTTCTTCCAACTCTTTTGCACTCAAAAACGATAAGAATCGGATCAGTTCTAGCCTTCTACTCAAGTCTTAGTGATGTGTTAGTCCTAGATCCAGATTCTACCCGCGAGACCCCTGATTTCGGGTTAAACCAGAACCACCGTCTTGAGCCGATGACAGGCCAAGCTGGGGTGATTCCTGGCCGGCTTAGTCACACGGGTCAGGATACAGTTCCGTTGGTTGACTCGTAATCAGAACATCTCGATAGAACGACAAAACGACCAAGTGTTAGACGAATGAAACAACTAGGACGAGACGCTGTCCGGACGAACTGATGTCCGCACGAACAGACTATCCGGATGGACTAATGTCCGCACGGATAGGTTATCCGGACGGACTAATGACCGTACGGACAGGCTATCCGGACGAGTTGCCATCCGTACGAACTACACTTGGGACCCACGACCAAACAAGGTTTGAGTATCGACGAATGAATAATCCGCACGGACGACCCTCTGAATGGATTACTATTCGGATCATGAGATACAAAGACCTTAAACAATTTTCAACGTGTTCACTAACATCCGGACGGATTGTTGCCCGCACGAACAACCAAGTGACTAACCATTAAAGTCGTCGTCCGCACGGACTACCATCCGGACGGATTGTCGTCCGCGCGACTGACTTGAAGGATAGAGAAACTTCAAGGTTTTCATAATGCTACAACGAAAACTTCAAAAGCCAAGCCATCATACACAAACACATCTTACCCATAGGAAGAAACAATCCACTCGAATAGTCACCCGCCCGGACACACTGTCCGCACGGATGACCATCCGGGCGGATTATCATTCCCTCGGGTTGCTGTTCGCACGGATGACCATTCGACGGATTATCATTCACTCGAGTTGTTGTTCGTACGAATGACCATCCGGACGACCTGCAAACCGACCCACTTTCACCTTGTATTGTTTTGCGCGCCACTTATCGTTACGTTATCGAAATCTATCCAGGCTAAATCTTACTCGCTAAGCGCTCCCTTCAATCCATTCATCGCTGTGAGTATACTCGATCCCTTTTTGCTTTCAGCACTTTTGGGTGTTACATATGTTACGAATATTAAACTACAACTATCACACTACATCAAACTATTTGAACGCTAACCGTTTATGCATGTTATACGTGGCTTATGAATGCTTGTTTGTTATGTTTAGACATGGAATGTTGTCTACCTGCCTTAGCAACGATAGTACTATAGTTTGGACTCAGCACCCGTTCACGGGGGTTGTTAAGGATCTTTACTTGCATGGATTACAGTGGTAATCATGTATTGCGAACTGCCTCGGGCAGTCAACCCGCAGTCATTGGTATCGATGGATCTATGTCGATAACTATTGTGCTTCATTTCACTATGTGTATGTGCCGGTTATGCGTAAACGAATTCAAACTCTATATGCTATTATCAAACTTGTATGCTCACCTTTACATTATATGTATTGACTTTATTTTAAGGTATGTGATAGGTGCTTAGGATGCACATGTGGTAGGAAATTGAAGCTAGAATAAAGCTTTAGAGCCCAACAAATAGTTGTCTGTAGATGACGTAATGAGGGTCTCTAGAAGCAGATAAACAATTGTTGTCTATTTAAATCTGAGTTGTCGGAACAGAATATTTGACTAGATATTATCTGTAATAATTAGCTTACTATTTCAGGTACGGTATGGGACGTATTAATTTAAATTGAATGGTAATGATAATTGTTGTGGAAACTTCTGGACAATCTGTTTCGCTCAGTGTCGCGCCTCGATGATTCAGCCATCGGTTGGGGTGTGACAATACTCCCCACCGGGCCCACCGGTAATATGTGGAAATATCGGGGTGTGACATGAATCAAAGGCCTGATCATCCTAGTGGAAAGCACTACTCAGCAACATCAGTGCTTAAGCATCAACAGCGGATAGAAGCATCAGTTTTTAATGTATCAGTGTTTCAATGTTACATTGTTTGTTTAGTATCAGTGTTTAGAGGTTATTAGTCTATTAGATGTCACTTTCTAGGTGACGTCAGCCAAGATGCTCAGTGGTTAGATTTGTACTATAAATAGAACAGTACATGTACTGTTCTATTAGCTCTTTTGCACACACTCATCTTGTACGAACAACTAGTGAGCTCAGGCTGAGGGGGAGTTTAGTATTCATGCATGAATAGTTGAACCTTTGTAATTCATTTCAATCTTTCAACTAATGAAAACATGTGTGATGAAAACTATCTCTTTTTTATTGTGTTATAAAGTTTTACTTTCATTTCCACTGAAATTGTTCTTTGATCTATCTTCTTCCATTTAATCATTTTGTTTAAAACAACACAATCAGGACACACTCAGATCCTAACACTTGGTGTCTTTGTTTATGCAATGAAAAACATTTTTATAAAAACAAAATGTTTTCGTGAGAGGATCCTAGTGATTGTAGACTAGACTCGAGAAAGAATCCTAGTTCACTACATTCGAAGCTTTGATACCAATCTGTCACACCCGTTCATTAGCGGAAGCGTACGGTGTGAACTTGATTAGTTTTCATTGCATACGATAATAGTAAACAACTACATGATTAAAAACATACAATGTTCATCCATTGACATAAGTTAAGTATTACACACCATAAGTTATTTAAATACAAAAGGACTAGTACAACATAAGTTTAAAATACAAGGCTTTGCATCCTATATCTCATTGAAGATGAGATATTTGGACCAAACGCTCCAAAAGGATGACATATTCCAAAAGCTTCAAAAGTACCACTAGCACCAAGATCCCATTATTTTCCTGAAATACATGTAAGTTTGAAAACATCAACAAAAGTTGAGCGAGTTCATGTGTTTTAAGTTTGTACGCATCAAATGAATCTCAAAAACATTTGAAAGTTCGAGTGTCGTAAGTAGGTATGTAAAGCGTCTATGAATTTAATGATCATTAATGCTTCGCAAGGACATTAATATGTGTAGCGACATAGGAAGCCACCAACCTGTAAGCGATTTAGTACCGGTCCACCCAGCGAGAACAACAAAGGAAACTCCATGTGGCCACACAAGGACCCATGAGTGGGGCTCGCCCTGTACCCGATAGATCTACCCCTTTGCTCCTTGGTCTTAAACAAGATTAATGGTGCTTAAGTTTCAGCCTATTCGTGTCACACCCCAAAAACGTCGCAGCGGAATATAAAACGTAGTGGTGACGGAAGTTGGTGCCCATTTATATCTTGTCGATCGATGCATTTAATTGTTGGACATTTTAGTATATTTTAAACTTATGTTATTTAAACATTACATTTGAATTCGTGACACAACCACACAGTTAAGTTGTATTTGATCCTCGCGGATCTTATTACATACGTCCCAGAAAGTTTAAAAGTCGTCCAACATTTTTAAAACAAACATCATTCATCATTCAAACACAAGATACGCCATGATTCCCAAAGCCGAACTTAAGAACCTGTAGAACACGTTAAAAATCAAGTGTCAACACAAAGGAAGGTGAACTCACATATTCACATATAAACAATATTATTCCAAAGGAAAACTTTCTAATTAGGTGTTTATTTGAAAACATCCATATAATTTTAGAAAGTTCATTTTACTTCCTTAATAAAATCCATGGGTCCTTCCGTTACGGTTCTCGCGTCCGACAATAATATTCTGACCCAGGTTTTGTATATTAAATTATTGCGTCAATTTTCAGACTCGTATGTTAGCTAGACGATATGAACTATATATTAACCATGCAGGGATAATCAAAGCTAGACAATAAACAGAATTTAAATTCGTCATTTGACTTGACATGGGGCGACCGATCACGACGGGGTTGTCAACCCGATAGATCTACCAACAATTCATCACGTGCAATACTTAAATGATTAAACGACATCATAGGCACAGGGTCCTCTTTGAGAATAATATGATGTCTGCCTCACGTACAATATATATATATATATATATATATATATATATATATATGACAATTTAATACACGATGTTGTACGAATCCCCTGATCCCCTCCCTTGAGACCAGGCCGGCATCTGTCCCAACTTTACAGTCTGTTTCTCCTCGGAAACACCGTATCATCCAAATTTCCTCCAAACAAAAACGTTTTATCTCGAAACGTATGATTTATCATACCTTATATATTTTCAACGAAAATATATATTTTATATTAAAAGGTATGTTTTAATCCAAAAACGTTATTAAACCCTTTTATTTGCGTGTTCTACCCCCAAAACATATACAAAGCAGTAAAAAGAGGGGTTTAGTAACACTCACCTTTGGGTGCGTATTTTAAATAGCACAATCCCAGTGATTGATTTCTACACGTCCTAACATATATATATAGAAACGATTTTAAATCAATATACATAGCACAAAAATCCTAAGTTTCTCCGTTTCTTAGAATTATCACATAACTTTGAGATTTTCTCGAAAAGTTATCATTTTTTATTATGTTGGCACGTTAATATATATGAGTCCATATATATATATATATATATATATTTATTTATGATTTTGCGACTTGAACGATTTTATTGGTGACCATTATTGTGTAAATCCGTTAACTCTCCCGTTTATACGCATTATATCTACTATTTACGCATCGTAATATATATACATAAATATTTACATAATTTAACATCGAAATACACGGAATCTTGTTAACTTATCTATTTTGTCATTTTTAAAGCAAATATACATAAAACATCTCGTAAGTATCAAATTCCATGCTCGACATACAAGTTATACATTTAACGCGATTTTTACCGTTTCTACCGCACAAACGTATAAGCATACATGCAAAGTCTAAACTTCCAACAACATGTTAAAACTTAACATATTTTCACATTCTCATGTTTAAATCACATAACACATTTTAACACATAAGGTTTACCCAAAATTTTACCCATACTTTTGTATATTGAAAAATGCGTATTTTAGCGATTCGGTAACGGTTTCGGGCGTCGGAAGTCACGTATGACCAACCAAACACCAAGTAAACTTAGAATTAGTTAAAATACTTATTTTTAAACTAAAAACATCAGTTTATTTACTGATCTAAATCAGTTCTACAAAACTCACTCGAAAAGCCGATTTTTGACCGTTTTAACGCATAGTTTTGCGTTAAACGTTACTATAACCATCCCAACTTGAAACGACTTGATATTTTAAAAAAATACATGTTATTTACTGATTAAAATAGTGGTTATAATAGGATTAGTGAAGTTTTTGTTTAAGTCACATAAATCATGCGATTTCACGTATTTTACAACCTTTAATGCACCAAGTACAACATGCAAAGCAATCAAACATTATGACAAAGTTATATGTCATTAAACACTTTAAAATAGCTTTATTTTAGTGTTTATAATCTGTCCAAAACTGATTTTTATTAAATCATACTCAAATCACCTTTTTATAAACATTTATCTCCATGCATGATCTAGATAGTGCATCTAATATACCCATATCATAACATCATCATCCAATTTGACCTTAAATGCATCAAAGACCATATTTATATCATGTTCTTCTAATTCAAAACATATTTATTTCATTATCATTAAATCATTTTCACATAAATGCAAACATTCCTTCTTTTATTTACATGTGACAAAACTTTATGTATGCATTTATATATATATATATATACATATATATACGACACACACACATATACATACATGTATAAACTTCCAAAACCTTACTTTTTAACACATCTATTTCAAATCATGGAAACATTTTTGAGAACATTCTTTTATGACACCTTTACAACATATGCATGAAACTATCTTTCAAAAATCAACTCAAATCAATCAAGAACAAGAAATCAAAACACAAATTATCATACATATGACCATAATTTTCGGCCATATATATACACATATATACACTCACTTTACTTTGACTTGAATTTCATTCTTTGTTAAATACAAGTTTTGTGATTCATTCCAAGTTCAAGAGAAACCATCTAACATCTCCATCATCACTAAAAATCAAGAAAATGATTTAAAAACAAGTTTATACCTTCAAGATTTTTAGATGGGTTTTTGAGAAAAAATGTTGTTATGGAGGTTGTTCTTGCTTGAATCTTGCTTGAAATCACTTCCAAACACCCATACTAGCTTGAAATCATCTTGAAAAGCCTTTGAATCTTCAAGAAGTAGTTTGAAAATTTGATTGTGGGTGTGTTATGGGAGTGTTCAGCCGAGCTTCATCAAGAGAGAGAGAGAGGGGATAAAAATGGTGAAGAGTTTCCTTGGGTTTTGAAAGTATTTTTGTGTGCAAGTGAAGTTTTAATCATCATTTATGTTACCAAGAGTAGACACTTGGCATTCAAGATAAAAAGGTGGGCTCTTTGGCCGCCACCTTATCCCTTACACACACCCATATCTCATTTACATACATACATATAATATATATTAGGCAAAGACAGGTAAAATGCTGGTTACCGGGTATTTTATCTAGCGTTTTAACCCGTTTTAAATTATTTTTAACGCTCTATAAAAATAAACCTGCCAAAATGTTACGGAACAATATTTTGTTTGCCTGGACTGGCTATGTTGTCGGTATTTGGCAGTATGCGCGCTGTGTTGCGCGGTACGTGCTTAAAATCGCCAAAAATAGGAATTTAAGCATTTTTATTTATTTTTGTCATTCTATAGAAATAAACTTATCAAATTATTACTAAAATGATTATCAGTTGCCTTGACTGGCTGTATTGACAGTATTTTGTCGGTATGCGCGCTATATCGCGCTGTACGCTTTCAAATTCGAAAAATAGAGCTTCTTAGCGTTTTAAATTATTTTTCCTCACGAATATGATTAAAATTATTATTCTAATCATAACAGACTATTTTTAAGATTTTAACACTGATCGGGTGGTCACCGACGTTCTTTTCGCATTTTAACCGTTACGCGATAAGCGTTTATCTTACCGTTGCCAACAAAATTTTGATCAAAGTTTTATTTTACCATCTCATTAAATTTCACATATAAACAACATAACCAATCAAATACAGCCCTGTTACCTATTCACAACACGTGTTACAATTGTACGGTACGGCCTGAAAAGCCGGGTGTCACAATTCGCACATGATCTAATAATTCATTCCATAGCTTAACCATACCAAAGTAACATGTATTTCCCCCTAGAGTTGTAAAACCGAAAACGTCAAAAAAAGGGGGGACATGAACTCAAAGTATTGCGTCCAGCAATCAGTTCTAGCAACCGTGTTCCGTAAGCGTGAGTTAAACCTACAAGGGTCCTAACTCATTAGACACGTCGTTCTCTCTAGACCTTGTCCTCGTTGTTCATCTTGAACATTTGTAGTATGCGTTTTATTTTTGGAACACTTGTGTATTTTTAGTAATATGTTGACATTTGTTTTTATGTGTATGCTTTGATTCGAGACTTTATATTTGTTACACAAATATAATTGTATATCTTTTATGGATACAAGTGTTAAAAATATTTATTATTTTTTTTCAACATCGTTAATACGTCGTCGTACATGTATGACATCCTTGTGAGAGTACACTTCAACATGTGTATGTGAGTACATCACTATGTGCTTGAGTCTTTTATTCATATACGTATACCGTATTTATATGTGTCGTATACCGTATTTATACGTGTAGGTATACTGTATTTATATGTGCAAGTATACCATATTATACGCGTAGGTATACCGTATTTATACGGGTGGTATACTGTATTTATACGTGCAAGTATACCATATTATACCCGTAGGTATACAGTATTTATACGGGTGGTATACCGTATTTGTACGTGTAAGTAAACCGTATTATACGTGTAGGTATACCGTATTTATACGGGTGGTATATAGTATTTGTACGTGTAAGTATATTGTATTATACGTGTAGGTATACCGTATTTATAATGTATTTTTACAATATTTATTTATATAAATATACATGTATTTTTCATTTGGGCCTAGCTCACACTTTAGTGTCATTGGGCTTAATCCAAGTATTTTGTCATTGGGCCTAGCCCATGTTATATGTTTTTAATTGGGCTTATATAAATGTTTATTTAAATGGGCTTTTGCCCATGTGTTTAGGATGTTGGGCCTAGCCCAATATTTATGTTATTTAAGCTCAATATCAATATTTTAGCCCAATTTTAATGTTCTTGAGTTTTTTGTAATCTTTCACTAAGCATTAAGTAAACTTACTAGTAAATTTTTATAATTACACTTAGTGTTATTTTCATTGTTAAACTTTCCAGTTTCCGTTGTCGTTAATATATATTAAGTGTCTAAAATAGTTTGTTTGGACTTGTCGTAACAATCGGTTAATATATATAGTTTTTGTCTCGAAGTTGTCGAACATCGTAGTAACCTTTCGAGGTGTCGACACGTCCGTTTCATCAATAAAGCACAAGGTGTCGTCCGATGTCCGTCGTCCGATATCCGTCGTCCGATGTTCGCGTCTCGAGTTATGGTATCACACAAGTGTGCATTTTGAGTATGCGCGAAGGTTCGCGACCGTCGTTATATTCGTGAATATTTGTGTGGTTTCGGTCGTAGTGTAAGTGTATCTTTTTGTAAGTATTGTATGTATTATTTTAGCATGTATTCCTAGTACAAATACATACACATAATTATACACATATTATACATCAAACAAGTGTTTAAACTATATAATTTTTACCAAAATTATATAAACACATTTCTATTATTTTTACCTATTCATTTAGTATATATATATATATATATATATATATGTTAGTTTATAAACACTTAGGAGTTTCGGCTTAAACCTTTTCATCAAAACTTCCTTAATGACAATTAAGGTTACTAATCGTGTTTAACCTGGTTAATCACCCCGTTAATCTATATTTAATCGCGATTAGACTTTTAGAAAATTTCGCCATAGTTTCCCTAAACTATGGCGTTTTCCCACGTTTTCAAAACGCGTTTAAAACCATTTTCAATTTACCAACATCATCAACCTATTAATCTCATTAAATACAAGTTTCAAGTAAACAGATTCTACCACTTATTTCCTTAATTCTTCAGCTCTTATATATATTAATTTTTTTTAAAATTTCAAGACTTTTATGTTTTGAAATTCAGGACTTGTTAAGTGTAGTTTTCATAACCATTTAGTAAATCACTTGTTTTATTTAAAAATCACACTTATTAGTCTCTAATCATCAAGTTTAAAAATTATATATATATATATATATAAAGCTCATTGATTTAAGGGTGATGATGTTTCTTGATTTAAACCTCTAAGGGTTTAAATCACATTTTAAGACTAATCTAGCAAGATCATCACTAATCTAGTTTACTACACTAAACGTACAACATGATCATTATAAATCCTAGGTTAAACAACCTATTTTGAACAAAATCAACAAGATCATACAACTCACTTAACCCTAAAACACATAATAATCACATAATACTTCTTGATTAATAAGTTGTTTAGGTTTTGTTTAGGGTTTTAAGTGAATTTTTTTATTGATTTTCAAGATGATCAACTAGTATTTTCATGATCTACATTTAATAACAAGCTTAAATATAGTAAGAAAGTGGCTTACAACTTTGCAAGTGCCTTACGATGAAGTTTTAGAAAAGATTAAGCTCCAAAAATAGCCCTAATGATGCTCCATGTGTTCTTAATGCTTAGATGGTTATAAAAAGTCTTAATTTAGGTGAAAATGGAGTGTTATAACAAGAAAATGGTGGTGGTATTGTGGTGGTTTGGGGCCAAGATCAAGAGGAGAATGATGGGGGTTGTGGGTGATTTTTTTTGGATGAAAAATTATGAAGAAAGGATGTGAAGATATGATGATACAGGAGTGGTGTAGTGATTTTTTTGTCAACAACAAATCTTCATCCTCCATGCTTCCAATCTTCTAATATATTTCGATTTAATGTAGGTGGATTTGGTGGGGTCCACCTTGTGACCAAAATAGGGGGTATGGTTTATATGTATATATATGTATATATATAGGGGAAGGTTCATTGGGGAACACTAAAAAAGTGGGGAACAGCGGGGAACCGACTCAAACGAACTCCGATTGGACTCATTCTAGCGGCGTTGGAACCGGCTCGTCGAACCCTAACTAGGATCTCTTAACCCTAAACCCTAAGTCCTAACTCCTAAACTCTAAACCCTAAAGCTAAAAACTAAGGCTAAAACTTAAGCTAAACCGTAAAATCTAAACTATAAACCTTAAAAGCTAAACCCTAAAAGCTAAACCTAAAGCTAAACCCTAAAGCTAAACCCTAAAGCAAAATCCTAAAGCTAAACCCTAAACCCTAAAGCTAAACACTAAAGCTAAACCCTAAAAGTCAAACCCTAATATATTTAGGGTTTAGGGGTTATGATTTAGGGTTTAAGGTTAAGAGATCCTAGTTAGGGTTCGACGAGCCGGTTCCAACGCCACTGGAATGAGTCCAATCGGAGTTCGTTTGAGTCGGTTCCCCACTTTTTTAATGTTCCCCAATGAAACTCACACTATATATATATATATATATATATACACATATAGGGAGAAGATCATGCGAGAACCACATCTTATTGCGAGAACCGCGAGAACCAATGTGAACACAACCAAAAATGCATAAAAATAGCTAAAAATCACACAAATTTTTTTTTTAATATTTTTTATATAAAAATCGCTACTTTTCGAAGCAAAAAAAAATTAAAAAATAATTTTTTT